>JYFJ02006308.1:0-20243 GCA_000934665.2 Catajapyx aquilonaris | reverse complement strand
CTGAAATCGTCGTGCTTTGCGAGAAATAAATTAATTCTTATTTGCGGCTTTCTGGTACTTCGGAAAACTCCCAAATTTATTTGTTTCTCATGAAGTACGACGATTTCAGAAAATTCATCTCATACTCATTTAGGAGTTTTCCTAAGTGCTAGAAAGCCGCAAATAAATATTAATTTATTTCTCGCAAAGTACGACGATTCCAGCAAATTCGTCTGGCATGGTTCTCAAGGTTGTTATTCCGCATATTTTCACGCATTTCATAATTAAATCAGCCTAAAAGTTGGGCAGCAGTAGTCCAATTTCGAGTTATTATAGCCCTTTTTTGGAAATTAATTTAGGGACTTCTAGACGAGTAAAATGGTTCCAGACACATTCATAGGGTTTTCCCAGATCTCGTAAGTATAGCTGTTATTATTTGCAAAATATCTTGTCCGTATCTTCGGAGTACGCGTAAGCCGAAATCTGTGTGGTTCGGGCCGATCTGGGGCTGAAGGGGTTAAGGATTATTTCTAATTCATATTATGCAGTTGTAAGCAAGGATCGTGGGCATCCTGACAAAATTTTGTGGTGGTCAGGAAGTGGACCATGGGCTGTCAGTTGAATAACCTTGCCCTAGTGTTCCCAAGGTCGACACTGGGTATTGACTAATTGGTTCCTGATGTCATAATTAAATTTCAATGGTAGCGTTCGAAATGTTATGAAACAATTGTTACACGTAGGTGTAAGTACAAAAATTATTCACCATCTCTGAAGTCAACACCCATGTTGACTATTGGAACATCAATGTTTTCTGGGCCTTTTAGCCCGGACAGACCTTCTAGAATATTTTTAAATACATAAGATTGACCCAAGAGGACATCAAATTTGGAAAATTTAAAGCTTATTTCCTTTTCCACGCAAAAAAACTGAAATAACACTTTCACTTATTTATACAGGGTGTATCTGAACTCAGTGCCCCGACGTATATGACTGCCTTCCTAGCCACCAGAGGATCGATTTAAGTATAGGAATCATTATGTTTGGCCGCCGCATTTCTGAGATAATTGGCCGCAAACATGTAGTACAAAATATCCTGTCGGTTAGGCCACCCATCGAACCCTCCCCCAGTCAGAAGGCTCTGGAAGGTCTGGGGGCGGGACTTTGTTGGTTTGTTGCCCACAGGTGGTAAGGCCTCTTTGGCTAGTTACACCAGAATATTCTATTTAAAAGTCAGAAGGAGCGATTAGGCAAAAATAGCTAAAGAGTGTATCTCTGTAATGCGGCGGCCAAACATAATGATTCCTATGCTTAAATCGATCCTCTGGTGGCTAGGAAAGCAGTCATATACGTCGGGGCACTGAGTTCAGATACACCCTGTACAGGGTGTCCCTAAATGATTGTCAACATTTGAAAGTTGCTTAATTTCTATTAGATGCTGTGTGCAATGACAAGACAGACATAGAACGAAAGAGCACATTTGGGAGTTTTTATTGCACACAGAAAAGTTGGTTCCGCACTTTGCCGCGAGGCACACAGGGCCACTCCACAAAATGGTGTCTCCCGAACAGAAAACGTTCCGTGTCCTGCAGTTTGCAAAGCTTGGTTCGGTAGTTACTGTTCAGCAGGCCTTACGGCGACAGTACGGAGGACGTTACGCTCCTCCCTACAATAATTCAACGGTGGTTCCAGAAGTTTCAGACGACGGGATGCCTTTTCAAGGGCAAGGATTGGTGGATCGGGCAGCCGGTCAGCAAGATCTGGGTTTTCTCCAGTGGGCGCCAAGGTCTCCCGACCTCACCCCATGTGACTTTTTCCCCTCGGGGTATATGTAAAGGACCAAGTCTTCGTACCAGCTTGTGAGAGTTGAAACGCAGGATTGTTGCTCCTGTGGAATCAATCACATCAGACATGCTGGCCTGTGTCGAGAATTGGACTATCATGTTGTGTGACGAAAGGTGCTCATATTGAGCACTTCTAGTGTGTGCAATAAAAACTCCCAAATGTGCTCTTTCATTCTATGTCTGTCTTGTCATTGCACACCGCATCTAATAGAAATTAAGCAACTTTCAAATGTTGACAATCATTTAGGGACACCCTGTATATGTTACATGGGTTGTTTCATAAGTCATGATGCATATTTATTTATTCAAAAACGGTAACACATACAGAGATGACCTTTGCTGAGTTTTGAAAAGCCATCGATTACAATTTTATCTGCCATATCTTCCTGAGACCTGATGTTCAATATATTGGACATACAGATGTCGCCCATATCGCACAAGGGGCAGGGAAACAAAGGGGGAATGTGACCCCCCCACTGCACTATCGCCCTAAGACAGCCCGAGCCTGATGCGCTTGGAGCTGTTGGACGTTGCATGCTGGACACTCAGCGATGGACAACACAGGAGCTTGATTTCGATTGTGGGACAAGTCAGAGGACTATGACCTGAGCCATGTGTTATCCATCGCCACAAACAGTTTTAAAAAACCATCGCTCTCAATGCAATCGAGTTCCAAGCGAGGGCAAAATGGTGGCACTTTTGCACCTCAAAGAGATGGCGAGGAACCAGTGCGGATGCCAACTTCCTGAGACCTTTCAGTCTTTCAGAGTCCTAAGCATAGTGCTCTGACTTGTCCCACACTCGAAATCAAGCTCCCGTGTTGTCCATCTCCGAGTGTCCAGCATGCAGCATCCAACAGCTCCAAGTGCGTCAGGCTCGGGTCGTCTCAGGGCGATGGGGTGGGGAGGGGTCCATTCCCNTCCCCCCCCCCCCCCCTTCGCGATATGGGGGACATCTACATGCCATATCAAATTGTAATCGACGGCTCTTCAAAACTCAGCCGAGGTCATCTCTGTATCTGTTACCTTTTTTTGAATATAAAAATATGCATCATGACTTATGAAACAACACCAGTATGCAAGGTTTCACTTGATTTCGACAGCGGTACTTCGAGTAATTTATCCGTAATAATCGGAGACCAAGCCCTGACAACTTTTCTGGATCTGGCGTGATCCGAAATGGAATTGCCCTGTAAAAAGTGTGCCATCTAGCCCCAGTCTCCCCTACTCTACAGCAGTGCTTCCCAATTTTTGTCGTTGGCGAGCCCAGAAAATCGTCTCATAAAATTCGCGACTCCCACTTCCCAATTCAACCCTACCCTGTCAGAGTGATAGTCAATGACAATACTTGCTAAATTACCACATCGTTGCATTTACGGCATATATTTCCAGAGAGATAGAATAATTTTGTAAAAATAATTTGTTATCCTCCCTTACAACCCCAAATATTATGTTCGTGAAGCCCTGCTCTACAGTCTGACTCCGTCACCTGGTGGGAAGGAAGAAATAGTACTTCAGTCGATTCAGTGCCTCACCACCTTCGTTGCTTTACCATCCCAATCAGTCAACTTATACAAATCTTTTACAGTACTACTCAGGCTCTCTCATTTGCTAGAGTCACCAAAATACTCCTTCTGCTTTCCCTCATTTTGGCTTGACTATAATTGAGGCGTCGGCGGCAAAAAACCCATAAGTCACATCGAGGTAGTTTTGAGAAAAACACGAAAAACTTCTTGGATACATAAGGGGTTTTTATGGAAACTCTCTATATTTCCAGCATTTATTTTTAGGCGTTGTATGGGGTTTTTCCGGTTGACAATTGTATGTTCCTGTAGCTAGATGGCTGCACTGTCCAGCTGTTATTTTATCCCGGAAATGAATATTTTGGACATATGGGGATTTTGCCGCCGACACCTCAATTTCTTGACAGTGGATGAACATGCACATTGAGTAGAGAGTTCATTCCAGTGTCATTACTTGGGAAGTGCTTCCTGTACTCATGAGGAACAGTACTTTTCCTCACAAGCTTTTCTGTTGTACCACACACCACGCACAGGTTGTCTTTTGGGTTAAGGTAATACTGGCCACAAGCACCAGTTGGATAGCCAGCAGGAGTGAAATTCAACCTCACAGTCGAAGGGTTCCTTTGGACAACTTCTCCAAGTTTTTTCATAACATACCTAATGGAAACAAAGTAGAAGTACTGAAATCTCATGTGCTGTCCCAATTTCAGGTTTAACCCTTTGTCTCCCACGGCCATTTTGGTTACATTTAAATGCAACCAAACAAAATATTTAAAAAAAAATGCACTGGTATAACCCAGACGGAAATTTCTTTCACCATAGAAACTAGAAGAGTTACCTAAGGCTATGTTCATGAGTATTGATGCCACTCACGTGATATTTTTAATGGTACGATGTCATAGGCCAAAGGTCTCATTCAGTGTAAACAAACATTTACTGCACGAATTTAAATAAACATAGCTCCCTGCTGCACATTTCCCGGTAAGTGGATGTACAGCTGAAAACCATTAAAAACTTCCCGAAATTCTGTGACTTACTTTTTGCCGGGGGAAAAATGAGAACGATCTGTGAAGGGTAGGCAAACTCCCCACTGCCATTACGGTTGTAAAAAGTGTCCTAGTTCCTAATTGGCCGAGTGGACTGCTCCGAGCACTAGGTGGTGCCCGCTTGCCACCTGAGCCTCCTTTTGTTGCACAAGGTGAATCACATTACCTCCGTTTAAACTGGACCTTTAAAAATTTTTAAACAGACACATAGGGCCGGTTTCACCAAGCCCGGTTTTCATAAAACCCCCGGTTCTTTCGGAAAATCCCTATTCTATTTGCAGGGATTTTCCGAAAGAACCTGGGTTTTTATGAAAACAGGGCTTGGTGAACCCGGCCCTTAACCCCTTCGGCCCCAGATCGGCCCGAACCACACAGTTTTTGGCTTACGCGTACTCTGAAGATACGGACAAGATATTTTGCAAATAATAACAGCTATACTTACGAGATCTGGGAAAACCCTATGAATGTGTCTGGAACCATTTTACTCGTCTAGAAGTCCCTAAATTAATTTCCAAAAAAGGGCTATAATAACTCGAAATTGGACTACTGCCGCCCAACTTTTAGGCTGATTTAATTATGAAATGCGTGAAAATATGCGGAATAACAACTTTGAGAACCATACCAGAGGAATTTGCTGAAATCGTCGTGCTTTGCGAGAAATAAATTAATTCTTATTTGCGGCTTTCTGGTACTTCGGAAAACTCCCAAATTTATTTGTTTCTCATGAAGTATGACGATTTCAGAAAATTCATCTCATACTCATTTAGGAGTTTTCCTAAGTGCTAGAAAGCCGCAAATAAATATTAATTTATTTCTCGCAAAGTACGACGATTCCAGCAAATTCGTCTGGCATGGTTCTCAAGGTTGTTATTCCGCATATTTTCACGCATTTCATAATTAAATCAGCCTAAAAGTTGGGCGGCAGTAGTCCAATTTCGAGTTATTATAGCCCTTTTTTGGAAATTAATTTAGGGACTTCTAGACGAGTAAAATGGTTCCAGACGCATGCATAGGGTTTTCCCAGATCTCATAAGTATAGCTGTTATTATTTGCAAAATATCTTGTCCGTATCTTCGGAGTACGCGTAAGCCAAAAACTGTGTGGTTCGGGCCGATCTGGGGCCGAAGGGGTTAATGTTTTCATAATTCATCAAAGGGACTGGGCAATCATATAGAATTATCTCTGATTTTTTTGACGGGTGGACGCCGCCTAAAAAAACCCAGTGTAGATGTCGCAATAGGATGACGTCACCTTCTCGGGCATAGCATATGAGGCCGTATATGGCTATCTCAAGATGCAACTCAGGTTTGTAGGTCTCAGATGCTTCAGCCCCTTCTTGTGCATGAATCGAGAGTGAAACCTATGGTGCCAGATTCAGTGATTTTCACTTAGGGCGCTATTTTTAAACCTGCACCCAAAGAGTGCATTATTGAGTGGGAGACAGAGGGTTAATCAACTCTCTAACTGTTACTTTTTTCTGCTCATACATTAGAAAACAACACAACGTTAGTGTCACACTATTAAATTCTACTTGTATATACCAATTTGCCTTTTTCTCGCTGCAAGTTGCGATTTGACTTCCTTTTGGATCCAGAAGCTTGCAGTTGGAGAATAAATAATTCGTCATGATTGTGTGCCTGCTAGGCTTTTGTGCTTCACACTGAAAAATAACAAAAGAGGAAATTAATATATGCACAAACAAAAACAAGAGCGTCATACTCTAGACTGGTAGAGTATAGAGACATTAACGACAATGGAAATTATCACTAACTATTGAAATACTAATTAAAACCTACGAGAGCCTTTCAATATGACTGATCATGGTTTTAGACTTTTTCGTGTGCCATAAGAGCTTGAGTCAAAGGACGCTGACGAAAGATGAAGTCAGGGCGGTTATCGGCGAGTTCCATGTCATCTTCCAGACAACTGTGACCAGAGAGTGACCCATCAGTCATGGTCGGCACAAATCGTGGGATCCACATGTTCGATGTTCACTTTAGTTGACTTTAGGGACTTGGGAATCCGCCTCTTCAATTATTGCGGGTTTAAATGTCACTTTCAAATTGCCATGGCAAAAAGGGGGCATGGCCTAGGGGCGCATTCTGGCTCCTGCCATCCTCTCCCTGGAGTAGTAAGTGAAGCAGGTCCGCCCTGGGGTGGCCTGTAGCAGGAGCTGGCACCGAGCCCCAAGAAGGAATAAAGCAGCTCGGATGACAAGTGAAGATCCTGGAAGTGTCCCTGCCTCATACAACTTTTCTGCTTAGTGACATTACTCACAGCAATAATGGGTAATAATGGATAATACATTTGATTATAGCTTGAGAATGGCATTGCATTTCTTTAAACAAAAAAAATCCCAAAATTAATTTTAAAATACTGACGATGTTTTACATAGGTTTAAAAAATATAGGTTAGGACCTCATTTCGAGCATATCGATCAGAGTCAAGACTACTGCGTCCAGCCGGCTTCCACCATCTCTCTTTTCAGACATCAGGAAAGTTGTTGCGACCACAAAGGTCCAGTGAGCTATACTTTTGGTTTTCAACATACTGACAGTCAGGTTGTCGCCCAGGTCGGAGGGTTTTCAGATCGGACCCCAACTTCCTATCTTTCCTGTGTATTTTCAGGTTGGCAGTCAGATTGTATGGAAACTTCTTCATAAGTAAACACCCTCAAACTTTTAGTTTCCAACTGGCTGCCCTATTTTTCACCAACGGCAGCAACGTCATACAAAATGATTACGTCAGGCAAGGATAGGCTGACAGCGAGTCCAGTATACAGTGTTGCCTACTAAAACAAAGAGGACACAAAATTTCCTGACGCAGACGAGAAATTCCAGCATCAGAACGCAAGTCCAATTCGCAACTTTTCAGAGGTGTTATACAGGCCTGGGTCTGTAGTTTGTACTCTGTACGCGTGGGTCCGGAGCTATGTCCTATGTCCGAAGCAAGGGTTTTCACGTATCCTCTGGCGAGCCCACACTGCCGGACCACGAAGGCTAGAGTACTCTACTGTTCTAGGGTCTAGGCCGCCGGACTGCCCACCTGCTGCCCACAACCGATTTGGAGGGCACGCAGGGTGGACAGACGCGGAGGGAAATTCTTCACAGCTACTACATCACCATGGCCACCAACTGCTACGCTAAGGACGACCCGAGCAGTGTTGTCACATTTTGAAGGTCTGCGCGACCCTTGGCGCGACCCACACCACCGACCCCACCGACCCCGACCGACCCACACCCTGCAGCGGAGACGGAGAGCCCGAGAGCCAGGCATGTTGCTAGACCGTCCATATTTTTTTGGTTCTCATAAATTTAATATTTGTTCTTGATCACGCTCTTGATTATCATTTTTGAAAAGGGTTGATAATATGTAGTGCGGATGGTGGTGCTCCCTGTTGGACGATCGCCGAAAATGAAAATGTCTGCGAGAAGTTGTGCGGTGTCAAGTCCGCCCCTAGTTGCGACGGTATTTCTTGACGTGAACCAGTCTCTTGTCGACAAATGTCCACCATTGGCTACATAGACCACCCATCTCTTGTAAGCTACTCAACCGTACTGCTTCTCCAGAGTACTGTTCAGCAGTTAACTGAACAGAATTTTTTCAATATTGTATTATTTGGACCAGTTTTTCCTTGTAGCAAAATGTTGTAGCTTTTAAACAGCCACCAGATAGTTAGAATTCATGGTAACGAAATGTAAATGGCATTTCTTGTTGAGGTGATTATGAAAGACAAGGGTTGGGAAGCATGGGATTATGGACTAGTTAATGAGAAGCCATGTTAAGTCTGTACATCCTTGGATGCATGTCATTTGGCTTGAAGCAGCTGGCTCAAAAGTGAAAGCAGTCATTTGTCAAGTGCTTAATTGCCATTGTAAAACAATGTCAAGCCTATGGCTTGGCAAGATAGGATCATTGCAATGTCAAGAAATTTGTTTGGAGAAGGTGTTATTATTTGATTCCACAGGCCTTTCACCATATGTATTTCATATTTAGGTCTGAAGTGTAGCTGATCCTCTAGTCACATAAGATGGGGTCTCGCGAAATCATAGCAGATGTGTTGCGAATTCCATTGAAATACTTGAAAGCAACAGATCAAGCGGACCAAGTAGTTTTGGCAGCACATCAAACATGGCTAAGGTAAGAGGAAAACATTTTACTATTACTGATGAAGGAGTAATTGAATGCAATTAACTTGAAGGTTTTAGTTTGATACATTAAGGCTACTGGAAGGAAGAAGAAGATGAAGGAAGAGTTGGGTTGGTGTAAAATATCAGTGCAAATAGGGTGGATCTAAAGGGGTGAAAGGAAATGAGAACAGGCCTGGGCCTTATTCCAAATAATTGTGCTCAATAGGTGGGTTATAAAATTGCCATGGAATTGTGAATATTATGTGGGTGAATTGAAAGGTGGTAACTCAGCAATCATGTCAAGAGCAGTTTGTGTTATTTGTATCACATTTTGCAGCAACCTCATCCGAGATGGCAACATTCCATTCGTGTTCATGCTTCATGAAGCATTGACAGAGGACCAAATGGAAGCCTGGATTTGCCAACATGAGAACCTAGGACCCAAGTGGTTATATTTGTCTATTAGAGTATGTATTGACTTGGCCATGATTAAATACAGGATGATGGAAACCCAAACATTCCTCAATAACTTTTTAACTATGGTATGGTTCCCGGTGAAAATTGACATGTACTTACCTTATATCATGCCAAAAAAAGTCCGATTAAAGAATATACCAAAAGTGGTCCCCTCCAGCATCCAGGAATTTTTTAATGCGAGTCTGCATATTGCCGAAGACTCCTGCTGATTCTCGGGGGCCATGGCATCCATCCCCGGCCACCAGCCCACTTGACGAGGGGGAATCTCAAGGCAACAGGGACTGTTGCCTTGAGATTCCCCATCGCCAAGCGGGTGGGTGGGCTGGAGATTGAGCCATCCCCGCCGCCAGTCGGCAGGAGTCTTCGGCAATATGCAGACTCGCATTAAAAAATTCCTGGATGCTGGAGGGGACCACTTTTGGTATATTCTTTAATCGGACTTTTTTTGGCATGATATAAGGTAAGTACATGTCAATTTTCACCGGGAACCATACCATAGTTAAAAAGTTATTGAGGAATGTTTGGGTTTCCATTCCAGAGAATCACCCTGTACAATCATTATTATCAGTGATTAATTTTTTTGTCACCTTTAGGTTTGGAAGAAGCAAGACACGAAAGTCCTGTCATTACCTCGGGGCCAGTCTCTTCCAAGTGATACCAAAGAAGAACTTTTATTTTCACAACTTTTGCATTATGTGTCTCAATCTAATTACAAGAATCTCTGGAAGGAAGCCTTCAAGCGATATCGAGGTAATGGGAATCTCATGATAATAACAATTGCAGGCAGTGCTCTTGAATTTTCTCTGAGGTACAGTAGAACCCTGATTAATTATCTGTCACCCATGGGACGGGGACATGTTCGGAACACAAAAAAACTAATGAAACACAACAAAAACATTTTAAAAAATGAAATGCTGTGTTATGGTTTTATAAGAAATAGTGGAGCCTTTATGTTTTACATACACAGTCTATTGTACTGTATTTACAATTTACATAAGGGAACACAAAACAAAATACACTTGTAGTGTAGTACAGTATTGTTTAAAAAACAGATTATTGCTGGTGAAAAAAGTTTGTTACATTTTCTGTTTTAAAGATGATATCCTAACCTTGCCTGCTAAGTCTCTCCACTCCATTAGCCACAAAATGTTCATAGGTTTTGTAAGTAGGATGCTGTGTCTATAGGAGCAGGACACGGACATGCCAAGAAGACAGATATTCATAGGGCTTATAATCATGGTTCTACTGTATGGGTCATTCCTCGTGAAATCATCATGAGGTGTGCTCGTGAATTTTAGATTTTCAAAATATTTTTTAGGGAGATAGACCTATTCCTGAACTCTAGATTTCCCAAGTATTTTGTTTCGATGTCCTCAAGGTCACGAAAGGTGAGGGGATTTGGGGGGGGGNGGGGGGGGGGGGGGGGGGGGGTGTCAAATTCGAACCGAGGATCTTTTGTTTGAAGGTATGTTTCCGCCGGCAGCTGTGGCGTCTTTACCCGGCCATCATATTGCCCCCACGGGAGAACACATGTGAGTCTGAAGCCATTCGATGATGGCCGGGTACAGATGCCGGCGAAACATGCCTTCAAACAAAAGGCCTTACCGTCTGTTCAGGTCCGATTATCATATACGAGGCTGATATATTCTGAAAGCCCACCTTTTGCACTTTCCGAATAACTCACTCTCTGATTTTTAGTCGTCGTCCCACAGACCTTTTTTTGGGCGTCAATAATGGCCAAAATGAGGTTTCTTCAAAATTTGACTGTTAATTTCTCCGAGTTTATATATTGTACAATGCTAAATAATTTACGAGAGATCAGGTACATCGATATGTCTCCAACAAGGTATAATGTTCGCAAATGAATACAATATGGCAGTAAAAAATTCCGAAAGAGAGCAAATTTTGACAAAAATATACTTATTGTGGAGGCAGTAACTCATTACACGATACATATACTGGTATCGCATAAGTGATTACATCTTCAAATTCTACGTTCTATGATCTGAAACAAACATTTCATGAAAGAAGTCGCTACGGCGCATGGTTTTTGAGATCCTCGACTCTGAAAGTGGCTCGGTTTGAAAGTCCAATTTGCCCCCCTGGATATATCCCCTCACCTCTCGTGACCTTGAGGACATTGAAGCGAAATACTTGGGATATCTAGAGTTTAGGGATAGGTCTATCTCCCTGCAAACTATTTTGGAAATCTAAAATTCTCGAGCAAACCTCGTGTTGATTTCACGCGCAATGACCCGTATACATTATTCACCATCACTTCTGTTCCAACCTGGACAAAATGTGACCTTAGATTAAGGCATGTCTGCATATTAGTAGCCATTGTTAAAGGATATATTATATCTTAGGTCTCTAAATATGGATATTTTGTTTCAGCACATTCCAGTGAAGGGAAAGAGTTGGGAGGCATTTCATTTGTGGATTGCAATACTGTTGTTAGAGATGTGCTGTGCCGAATATACAATTGTCCTTTGATTGACTTGGAGAAACTTTCGAAGAGTGACAGTGCAGATGCAAGTGTTAAGACCAAAAATTTCGAAACTCACACTAATGTGCTACCTGCTTATTGTGTTTTGGAGACAAAACATAGCTTCCTGATAATACAACCCCATGAAATGTTCTCAGTGAGCGACTGTGTTACCTTCAGCCCTGGCCTAGTGAACAGTTCTGTAGCAAAACCCCTATTCATTCTTTACCAGCTGATGCAATTTGTCCGCAACATGCACGACCGTGGACTGGCTATTGGTGACCTAACACTGTGTGATATCACCATGCAAAAGAACTTGTGGGTGCATGTGATGCCTAGTGTGAGTGCTAACATATTTCCAGTGTCAGTGAATGAAGATACCAATTCAAGGGCACGCTCAAATCATGCTCCAAGCAGTATATCACAAGGGATGGAGTCTATTTTGTTAGCTTTAAAGAATGAAGGAAGTGATCTAGAACACCCCACCCATCAACTAGCCCTTGGGCAGCTGGTAGACCTTTGGGTTCATGGAAGGGTATCTAACTATGACTACCTGATGGCGCTCAACTATTTGGCCCAGAGACGTTTTGGGAATCCCAACCATCACCCTGTTCTGCCTTGGATCATGGATTTTTCTAGTCCATATGGAGGCTGGCGAGACTTAACCAAATCAAAGTTCCGCCTGAACAAGGGAGACAGGCAGTTGGATCTGACGTATGATGGAGTGTGTCAGGACATGGGTGGTAACCTTGGGGTGAGTGTGTGAAGGCATTACTAGTGACGTTGTGGCTTCTAATATCCATTTTCCGGCAGGTACCTCACCACATTTCCGACGTTCTGTCAGAAATTACCTACTATGTGTACAAAGCAAGGCAAACACCAAAGGAAATCCTGTGCAAGTATGTTAGGAGTAAATGGGTTCCTGCAGAATACCCATCATCAATCCAGCGCATGCAGCAGTGGACTCCAGATGAGTGCATCCCTGAGTTTTACACTGATCCATCCATATTTAAGGTATGCTAGTGATGTGAGTGTGTCCAGCATTTAAAGTCCAGAATACAGTGGAACTTTGTACTTCGATCGCCACTAAGTTAGAATGTTCCCGAGTTCAAACTCTAAAATTCCAGAAAAATTTGACTCAAAGGTCGAACGATGCTTCTAAATTCAAACTACACTCACAGTGAAAAAATGCTCATAAACGCATAATAATAATAAACAATAATTCATACCCCATTATCAGCTAGCAGCTCTTTAGGGGAGGAGTTCATCCCAATTTTGTTTTGACTGGAACTCTTTGCTTTCATTTCACTTTCCTTTTTGGGATAGGATAGGGACGGAAAGAAGCGGCTGTAGCCTATTTTTACAGAAACGACCCCGGAATTATCCTGGGAGGACCGTGGGAAACCACAGATAAACGCATAAACTGCATAAATGCCATCTGTTTTTCGCCCAAGTTGCTGTGAAAGAATCGCTTGCGTTACCCTCAGGTGTCTTCATTGCTCTTATCGCTTTTGTTTTTGGTGTGCTTGGATATATACTGTATAATGGAAGGTAACTCCTCTTCCAAACAGTAATCTTTCTCTTTCACCACCAGTCCCACAGGGGCCATCACTCCTCACTTGTACACTAATTGCAATTTTCTTATTACAGTGTTTACATATTTTATTTATTATTTTCATGATTCAATTTATTATTTAGGGCATTTAATCTTGTTACATTTACCTTAATTGATGTGCATTTTTTTTTTTGTAATATCCCGTGATAGGGCCAGGGGCCCTTTTGGGGACTGGAATACCACAATTTTTTTTCTAGCGATTTTCTTGACAATTTTTTCTCCCATCACTGGTGCAGGGAAGAAGGGACATGTAGGGATGGGCATTTCTGGGGAGGAGACAAGGGTGCAGGTGCTATGTCGTTTTACCGGGGTCATGTGCAGTCTCCCTGGAGGTTAGGTTGCCAGACATCTCCAAGGCGCGGGTCAGAGACCCTCCTGACGCAGGCGAAAGGGAGCTCCTGGGTGAGGATCGAACCCGGGACCTTCCGCTCAGCAAGCCAAGTCATTACAGACTCGGCCACCATGCCTCCCCGCACTTTCTTACTTAAGTTTATCAAAATGGGTATTGTTTACGGTCTGGGAACGGATTAATTCACTTTCCACTATTTCTTATGGGGAAAACTGATTCAGAGTTCGAACGACGACCTGGAACAAATTAAGTTCGAAGTTCGAGCCACCAGTGTACTGTGTATTTAGGTAGATGTACTGATAATAATTGAAGTATGTTGCATACACATTTTAACAGGTGATCAGGTGAGGGCTGATCAAAAAAGACTGAGAATGATTTTAAAAAAATATCTTGCATTGAATTTACAGCTTTGACAGTGCTATAACTGAAAACTGCGGCCTTCGTTTTATGAGGTGGCCGGATGCCACCACCCTATGACCATTCGTCTGGCTACTCTGCTCATTGCAACGATGGCTCATTCTATTTCGCCTCCAAGTACAATGGAAGTGACAAACAAGGAGCAGTATGTGGCCATCAAATTCTGTTTTCACCTGGGATAAACATGCAGTTCCCCCACACACTTCTGTCACTGGACAGTACAACCTCTCAGTGTTAAAGACTATCTGGAAGCAAACCAGTTTCTTAAGAAATTCTTTTTGATCCTCTGCTCTACAGCCGGGTACTTCCTACGCCTATTGTCCGATTCGACAGGTGATTAAATTTTATAATAAACAATTAGACAAACCACCAGAGTCGCTTACCGGTATGGCCATGGCTTGCGCGTGCCACTCCTTCAATTCGAGACTTCCGAATGCTTATAGCTGGCTATGCAGATTGGACAACTTAAACTCTGGGCTAAGCAAATCCTGGTCGCCTGGGCAAACAATTGATATTTCGATATCCCTTTCCCGGATCCTGTCAAACCTCAAACTGCAAGATCTTTTGGACCTTGGAAAATCGGAGAGTTATCGTTATTATGCTGAGGCGCATGCAAGATATGCATCCGAGTCATATTTCAGAGGCGAACTACCCCTGTCCATTACCCGTCTAATAATCAATATCCGTAACTTATCGCCCACCTTTTACTTACAGGGTAAGGTTCTGAAGTGTCCAAGGAACTCGCTTACCAGGTTTTCTTTTTTTTTCAAAGGCGCTCTGAATTTATTGGATATGATTGTATCAGTACTGAGAAGTTTATGGGTTTTTCTTTTTGGTAATGCACACAAATGTTAATGTGTTGCACTGTTTGGTATCAAAGTATTAAAAATGTCCTCTTTATTTTGTACTTACACATTGTAAGGGAGTGGAGCTCCCCTAAATATCCTGTAAAGGAAGGCACAGGGTAACTAAAAATAAAATAAAAATGAAATAAAATAAAATAACCTATCAGGAAGCACATTGCCAAAAAAAAAAGCCTGGACCTTTATTCAAGTGGATGGAGACTGCATCACGACAATGTGAGGCCTCATGTTGTGAAAGTCATAATGAAATATCTGGCTAAAATAAACATCAACTGTGCGCCGCAACAACCGTATGCCCCTGACCTGGCTCTATTTAACTTTTTAAATTCCCCACTTTGAAATCCAAGCTACTGGACACCGATACATCTACTACTGTCCTGAAGAAATCTGAGGCTATCCAAAAGGAGTTTAAGAAGAATGTCTTGTGCCATGTCTTGGACGATAGGATAAAACTGTTGAAATAGTGCATTGAAATGGATGGGGAGTACCTTTAAAAAGACCATGTGACCATTGATCCAGACTAACGAATAGTTCAGGAAAAATATTATTCCCAGTCTTTTTTGATCAGCCTCGTTCCAAAATTATCATTATACTGTAGCTTGAATTGCTGTAACAGACTCAGGACTTAATCTTGGGAATTCTGTCAGTTAACCCTGTCAGACACCTTGTTAGATGATAATGTGTTTCCCTTTGAAAAGTCATGTGACATGGTCACTGGGCATCAGTTAAGCAGGGAAAAAATATACCAAATCATCCCTTACATACTTATGTAGTTATGAGGTGCTTTCATCTTGCCATCACCATGGTACATTGAGCAAATCTTTGAAAACAGTAACAAATAAAAGTGAAGAACTGGCACTCCAAAACAATTTATTTGTCTCTGTAGCACACTAGAAAAAAATAATTTTTAGCGGCACAGTGCAACATTGCCTGTAGAGCATGGCCACCTGAATCAGCACACAATCACTGTTGTGCCATTATTGTCTCTCAATAATGTAACCAAATGGAAACACTTGTAATATTACCTACCAGTTGTTGGCTTACAAAAACCAATTTCTGCCCGTTTCCATTTTTTCCTGAACCGATAAACTGTTCTGAATGAGAAAATGGCACAATTACTTATTGAAGGTTTCGATGTACAGGGTGCCCCACAAAGTATGGAACCAGAGGAGTTTCTTGTTACATTGTTGTTGTATGTTTTTTTTTTTTTTTTAAATTACCCTGTGCTGGGCCATCTTTGGCCCTTTTCAGGGAACCTTTTGGCGAAGCTCCCTGGTCCAAGGGCAGGGTGACTAGGAGGGGATGTGCTAAGTGCAAGTGCAATGTCGCTGCTTAATCGTTTTGTGAACTCCCCCGAGTGGATTAGTCTGTCGGAGATTCCACCCAAGACGAAGCCAGAGACGGCTCCACTCTGCATGAGAAGAAGGGGGGAACCCCAGGCTGGGATTGAACCCAGGACCTTAACATCCATGGGTGCATACGTTACTGCACACTTTGCCTCCCGTGACATTGTTGTAGTGTATGGTTACATAATTATACATGTATATTTATGGTAACCATATACTACAGGGTGTCCCACAAATTACGCTACCCAGAATTACTTCCATAACATCAACACAAATGAAGATATTGCAACGACATTTGAACTGAACTAACCTTGTCATGTGTGATTTGAAATGGCATCACAACATGTGTTGGAAATGGCCACCATTATCGGCCAGGCAGGTCTCAACACGGCGCGACATATTTTGGAATCCTGCGGTACTGCCTGAATTTCCCTGGACGATGTCCTTCAAGGCCTGGATGTACCGTGGATTGTTGCGGTACACTCTTCCTTTCAGAAAGCCCCATAAGAAGTAATCAGGTGGCGTAAGATCGGGCGACCGCGGTAGCCACAGTCCCTTCGAAATGACTCGGTCGCCGAAGAAGGACTTTATTTCGGCCATGCTGACATGTGATGTGCGGCATGTCACCCCATCCTGTTGAAAATATCCAGTCGAAAGTTCCACATCGTTTGGATCAGGAAGCAAGGACATCCGCCGCGCGCCACTGCTCAGGTGTCGTCTGGCCGATTCGTCGCTCCAGAGTCAGTATTACAGCACCCACATTTGCCAGACCCATTCCAATTCCTTTCTCACGTGTTGAGGTTGCTTGAATTCAAATTCCGTTGCAATATCTTCCTTTGTGTTACAGTTATTAATGTAATTCTGGGTAGCGTAATTTGTGGGACACCCTGTACAACAATGTAATAGGAAAGTCCTAGTTTCAGACTTGAGGGACACCCAGGGAAAAAAAGTGCACAGACCGGCACACGCAGATGTCAAAGAGCGTGCCATTATAATGGGCTGGATCCAGCAGAGCTGCCTATTGTTTGGCAGTTTTGAGTTTGTCCCTTATAGAGGGCAGTAGCTACCAGACATCCATGGTGTTTTTATTTTGCAAACCTCATCCGTTACGGCAGGAAAAAATATTTCCTGGTGTTTGCGACTGTAAACACTAGGCCACAAAGGGTTAAAGGTCCTTCAGTGAAAGAATGTAAGCAAGCATTCACTATTGAAAGTGGCACATGGTTCAAAACTATAAAGGGTCAGATATTCATAATGAAAATATGAGCTGTGACTTTATTCCCAACTCTCGTAGAAATTGTTTCAGTTTCCATTTTTCAATATGTTCTTTTACTCTCTGTGTGTTTTAATTCACATTGCTTCTTGAATAACACAGTCATACACTTGTCACTAGCATTTTGTTTTGAGAGGCATACAAAGCTGCGCCAAATTTACAGCAGATATCATAATCTTTGCAGGAATATTAACAAGCAT
This sequence comes from Catajapyx aquilonaris, assembly GCA_000934665.2. NCBI lineage: Eukaryota > Metazoa > Arthropoda > Diplura > Dicellurata > Japygidae > Catajapyx > Catajapyx aquilonaris. The sequence continues at coordinate 2,700 of JYFJ02006308.1, read as the reverse complement.
TCCTATTGTTTCACTTATACAATGCTCTGCATTTCCCTCAGTCCGTCCACAACGACCTGCCAGACTTGCAAGTGCCCTGTTGGGCTGACACACCAGAAGACTTCATCAGCAGCCATCGAGCAGCTTTAGAAGGGACCCATGTTTCGGAAAGGCTTCACCATTGGATTGATCTGACCTTTGGTTACAAGTAAGTTGTATCCTCATGTTAATCTTCATGCAGTGTAAATCTACCTGTTTCAGGCTCTCCGGAGTAGCAGCAGTAAAGGCAAAGAATGTGTGCCTTCATCTAGTGGACATGCACACAGATATGGCCAACTCTGGAGTGGTTCAGCTCTTCTCACACCCACACCCTCATCGCCAGATGCCATCTCCATTTCTTGGCAAGGTGCCCCCTAAGATATCTTTCATTGCACATGAACGAAGAAGGTTAGACAAAGAGAAGGTGGATGAGAGTGCCACAGAAGCACTTGCGAACACAGATGAGGAGGATGTCCGACCTTTGGCCTTCACACGATTTCTCAGTCGATCTCGCATGTCCCTTGTGTCTGAAAAGGACAAACTGGAGCCAAAGGCCACTCCCATTCAATTACCGAAAGACTACAATCCCACTGTGGCAATAGGCGAGGTGGAGTCCTTGTATAGTTTCATTGGTCGGACAACACAAAGTCTGCCTCAGCGAGAATTGGAAAGTGGATTTGAGAGCTTTAACCACAGACAGACAGTGGCTATGAGACGGATACAAGACATGCAAGTACTAGGCTGTCTTTTGTGTGAGCTATTTATGCCATCCAAGTGCCCTCATCTTGGACGTGGGGTGCCATTGGATGAGCGGCTGCGTTTCTGGACCACACTGCTTTCATCAGACCTTCATGAGCTTCCCCGATGTGTGCGGCGTGTGACAACATTGCTGCTTCAAGTGGGAGAATGTGCTGAAGGCAAGCAAGGCAATAGCCCATTCCGATATTCTGCTGTTACTTCTGTTGGCCTTCCACCTCCATCAGCTCATCAGATCTTGGAACCATGCATTTCCATTGTTCCATTTCCTCCTTACTTTCAACAGCTTTATGCTGTTCTGCAAAAAATTGTGGAGGTGAACACAGCACTTACAGTGGATCTGGTGTCTAAGGAAGGACCTGAATGTGAAGCCATTGCAATTAAAATGAGCGAGTACAAAGTTAAGCTTCTTGGAAGAGAACTGTCACAATTATTGTTTCGGTTGGATGAAGAAGGCCTACAATTGGTTCTACCGTATGTGCAGGAACTCCTGGAGGGGCCATATACAGCAGTTCTTGCCACTTGGTTACTCTTTGATCCTGTTAGCCAAGCTCTAGGACCAACAGCAGCTAGACAGTTGTTGTTGGATCTCATAGTGAAACTCTATGATTCTGAATTTTCCTCCTCCAAGCATATGAAACTGTACCACCGGAGCTTCATACTCCAGCTGATTGTTCGGTTTGGCTTGCAGACATTTCTCAACCATTTTGTCACACTGCTGATAGAAGGTGTAGGTGGATACAGGGACTTTAGTGCAACTGGAAAGGAAGGACGGATTCATCCAAGAGGTGAAATATTGAGGCGAAGAAGCTCCCACCTCAGGTAAGTTGTCAAAGCACCATGATTTTTGTGAATAAAATAATATAAATACAGTGGAATCTCCTTAATTGTGCAGCCATTTGCCAGATCATTCGTGCAGTTATGTAGCTTGGTCAATTAGACACAGGCGCCAGACACTTATTGGTGTGGGTCACATCTAAAGTGATTGTCTAGTAAAACATACAAAAAATTATGCAGAGGATCACAGTCCTAGTCCACCACCGAAGCAGGTTGGCATAGTGGATAAGGCGTCCGACTGCTAATCGGGAGGTCCTGGGTTCTAATCCTGGGGCCGGCAACCTTGACCGTTGTTTTCCACGGTCTTTCTGGGATAATTCCGGGGTTGCTTCCGTATAATAGGCCACAGCCGCTTCCTTCCTTCCCTATCCTTGGAGGTTGAAAGGCAATGCTGGGCCAACCTCCTTAAATATCAATTATAAGTCCTAGTCCACCAATTGGAATGCATTGACTCCACCACCCAGGGTGAGAGAATCATTTCTCAGCTGTGACCCAAACTGCCGTAGCTTTTTAAATCAATTTGGGGTGCCAGTCCACATCAATAGCAAGAGGCCAGCAGGTTTTTATTTTTGTGATTCGCCCTAACATTTTCAAAAAATACGAAATGGCATCCATCCAATTAGGGTTAAGAAGTCAGTCACTAACTGATGCTTTTGTGGTTAATTCTGCAGAAACTGGGGACCCATTCCCCAATGCCTAGAGAGTTATTATAATTGGGGAAGTTATGTCAGACTACTGCAGACAGAATGAATGAGTTGACAGTGAGTTAATCTTTCTGTGTCAATGTAAGAAAAATTATGCAAGAATAAGTTTGTCAGGAAAATACTGCCTGAACAAAACTGATACCATTTATATGGCTAATTCATAGAAGGCTGTGCAAATGTCTGAAATATGTGATCTATTTGCAATGGAATGAATGGGAATAGTTTGGGCTTGAACTTGTGATGGAAATTGTTGAGTATTCAATAATCCATAATGCAAGTAAGGGGTCGTCCATATACCACGTGACCGATTTTTGGCCACTTTTTGACCCCCCCTTCCCCCCAGTGACTGACCGTGGTATCCATTGGAACCCCCCCTGCCCCCCCC
>JYFJ02006307.1:0-20252 GCA_000934665.2 Catajapyx aquilonaris | reverse complement strand
GGGGAGGGGGAGGGGGAGGGGGAGGGGGGGAAAAAAGGTCGATTTTACAACGGCTCCGGAGAAAGGATATACGCACAGGGCTAAAATTATTTGGCAGAAAAAATAGGCTATTTAAGGGAGCTGTTTCGACACAAAGTGACTGCATGGTTTTTGGGGCAAGACAGATGTGCAGAGGGTACGAACTATAACTAGCAAAATGAAAATGACCAGGTTGAGAAAATTTTTCAAAATTTAATTTACCCTAAAATTTCCAATTCCGATTTTTTTTTTTGAAACCAGCCTGAAATGTCGTTTGTGTGAATAATATAATTGAGACAGACTTTTTTCGGATCCATTAGCTGGAGTCCCACACCTAACATCAAAGGTAATTTGATTAGCGCAGGTAATTAATGTGACTCTAGCATAAAGGAGCGGCTTAAGTGCTGTTCACACTCAGTGGGTCTCATCAGAGAGAAGAGATAATTAATGACTTCTTTGGTGTTAGGGTGTTGGGAGGAAAATTCGCCATTCCTTCTGGGTCTATAAGGTCAGGGTAGGAAACCAGTACTTATAATTTCTCGACTGGTTTTTGCGGAGGTGAATCTGTAATCGGAGATAAGTGCATCCAGAGTAGTTAGCCTTGGTGATCCTTGATTATAGCGTTATGCTCGATTACAATCTTCTGAAGGTTGCGATCGGAATTTTTCCAGCTTCATGTTTTTTTTTTTTNGCTTTGGTTGCGAAAAACAGGGTTTAATTGGTTGAGAAACAGAATCATGGATCGTCCTTGTGTTTTTCACTTTCCACTTGGCTTCCGGGGACTCAAAACACACGAAAAGTGCTTGGATGAGAGACTACAGTCGCGGTTATTGACTTTTTTTTTTTTTTTTTTGAAAAGGAGTATCATTCGGTACCTTTTTATTTGTTTTCATTTTTTTTCGGGTCACGTCTTACCAAGCGGAACTGACATTAACTTACACGCCTGTAAATTGAAATCAAAACCGTGTTACAAAAGTGACGGTAAGGACGCAATTGAATAATTAAATATTACTTGGTCCTCCTTGAAGTCACGAAAAAATATTGTCAATGATTTGTTGGGGGGGTACTTGCGTCAACAAACAGATCTGATGGCAATAAAAATAAATCGGCCTTTCAGCAGAGAACGGGCTGTTACAGTTTGACCACAAAGTTGTCGTAACGGAAAATAGATCGATTTCCGCAAATGTGACTCACATTTTTATGCCAAATCAAAAGGTGAAAAACCGTTTTATTAAGGCCCTTGATCGGCAAGGCTGCCATGAAACAGAGTTCCGGTGTCCCACAAGGCCAATTTGCGTCATTGCAGATCAAAAACTACAGCCAGAATACACTATTAGCTGCTCCCTTTCATTTAACTACTAGTTTATGACCTACTATAAAAACGAACCCGGGTACCCTTGAGTCAGCCAGAAATCTCTCTCTTAAAAAAAAAAAAGTATACTTAGAAAATCCCTCCCTAGAATTCGCCAAAAATCTCTGGAGCACCATGTGTGCAATCAGTGGTGTCGCAAAAAAAATGGCGATCATCCGAATTTTTCTGCCATCCCCTCCCCCTTCCCCAAGGTCATTCTCAGGTGCTAGATGGCCAAATGTAGGTCTCTCTCTAGTTTCCGCCTCAAGACACAGAGGGAATTCCTTTTGCACTCACAAACAACAAGGCAAGTGTGCTTATATAGGGTGTGTATAAAAGGGAAAGAAGGGGAGTCAGTATCCAGAAGGCGACCCAAACGGCTTCAATTTTCAGCCGGACATAACTTTTGGAGATAGAAACTCTTTTTTGATATTATTATGGAGGAAGTGCAGGTGTTGTCGAGCAATGGCCACATAGATGACCGGTGTGTTTCTCCTCAGAATGGCTACCCTGCAAGAAGGCGCTCGTTGGTGGATGATGCCAAGTTCGAGACCATCGTTAACAAGGAGACCAAGCGGTCCTTGATCGAGGAGGCCAGGCAGATGTCGAAGGGTAAGGACTTTGCAACTTCTTCATTTTTTTTTTTGATTTTTTTTTGTGGGTTTTGGAACATTGCAACATTATGCTGGTGTGCCAATGGAGGGCCAAATCTTCAAAGTCTCACAAATGTACACCATGTAGAATTTGTACACTTGTTGAATTTTGACCAGCCTTAGAACCAATGACTAATTTCGGATAATAGCTGTGAATGTCCATTATGGTTCCACACAAGTTTGTGCAATTATTTCGCGCCAATTACGTCAATAAAATGTTCAAGCCTTTGTCGAATTTATCGGTTTATTATCTGACCCGAAGGTTTGTGCTTCAGCGCGCTTGTACTTGCTCTAATTTGTTGCCATAAACAAATCATTTCTGCAAACTCTTTCACCTTCGGTCGAAAATTTTTATTGCGAAAAATTGACCACACTTATCTCGTTTGTTTGCTGAACTACTTATGCTCAGCTCGAACTAGTTTTTTTGGGGGGGATTTACCCTCAAGTCTGGAAACCGATCTTTCGTGGAAACAAATTAAGGACCGGTTAGATGGGTCTTTCCAACTTGACGTGTTTTCAAAGCGTCTTCCCCGAAACATTTACCATGATTCAGAATCTCCAATGATAAATTACAATTCTCATCTTCATCCTCTTCACTTGCAGATGAAGAGTTTCTGGAGGAAGATATCATCCTGTCTCAGACCACAAACAGCACTCCTGCTTCGACCGATCCCGAGAAGGTCGCTTTGGTCATCGGGGTCAGAGAGGGTCTGTCAGCATTCGCACGAGTCCTGAAGACCATAGAGGTGAGATTTCTCTCAGATCCGGAACATCTCCGGAAACTTCTAATTGGGAGGGATTTTGATACGGATCACATGGTCCTTTCAATGTCTATGCGGCTGGAATTCCGGTACCAAAATCGGTATCGACTGAGTTGGAGCTTTAATTTAGACGGTTTTTTTCCCCCCTCTATCTTTATTCAGAACTTCAAGGGCGTGACGACTCATATGGAATCACGGCCGTCGAGGCAGAAGACGGCCCAGTTTGATATTTTGGTGAAGATCGACATAACTCGGGAGGGTTTGCTCAACCTGATGAAGTCGCTGAGGCAGAGCGCTTTTCTCAGCCGGGTCAGCATCCTGTCTGAAAATGTCATCAGCCTCAAAGGTCATTAGATTTTTTTCCCGATTTTATGCCATTCAAAATTTTGACGAATTTTTGGCATATAAACTAACTTTTTCTGTTTGATCCGCAGATTCATGGTATCCGCGCCATATTTCCGAATTGGACTTGTGCAACCATCTGATGACTAAATTCGAGCCGGAATTGGACATGGAACATCCTGGATTCGCTGACAAAGAGTACCGTGCACGCAGGAAGATCATTGCCGATATTGCTTTTAACTACAAGTAGTAAGTACCATGCATCGTACTATCTGCTTTAGTTTTAAACGGACCAGTGTGTAATTGTCATTTATTCAAATCGTAGTGGTCAGCCCATTCCACGAGTGGACTACACCAAAGAGGAGGTGGAGAACTGGGGATTCGTGTTTAACAAGCTGGAATCTCTGTATGCGACCAAGACATGTCGGCAGCACCGTGAAAACTTCGATATGCTGAAGCGCGAGTGTGGCTACAACCATGACCATATCCCGCAACTAGAGGATGTGTCCAACTGTCTCAGAAGGAAGACTGGATTCACTGTCAGGCCTGCTGCCGGACTGCTGACCGCCCGAGACTTTCTGGCCAGTCTGGCCTTCCGGGTCTTCCAATGCTGCCAGTATGTGCGACATCCTTCAGAGCCGGAGCACTCCCCTGAGCCGTAAGTTGTAACTTAAAAAACTGGTTTCATGTTATTTCGAGACTCTGACGTTATGTGGAGACTGCATGACCACCCTCTCCCGTATTTGACAAGGCCTCTCCGTTCCGCTCCCGGTAACGCAATCATCTCGTCATTTCCCTCGCTTATTGGCCGGGTGATGTCATTAACACCTCGGGAGAGCTTCAGAGGCATTAAATCTCTCCCGAGTAGTCTCTGAGTCTACTCTACTTCCATTTCACCGCCAGTCGTCACACTCTGTAATAACGATTGATTTTTTTTCTTCTTCTTCCAGTGATTGCATCCACGAACTTTTGGGACACATCCCACTTCTCGCCGATCCTTCTTTCGCCGAGTTCTCGCAGGAAATCGGACTCGCTTCGCTCGGAGCATCTGACGAGGAAATCGAAAAGTTCGCGACTGTAAGTATGCTGTGATGGCATTTTTAAAATGGTAGTTATGTTTTGGTGTGAAGGCGGATTGAGACTAATTTGTTGTTTCTTATGTAGCTGTATTGGTTCACCGTGGAATTCGGCTTGTGCAAGGAAGACGGACAGACTATGGCGTACGGAGCAGGTTTGCTGTCCAGCTACGGAGAGATGCTCCATGCCCTGTCCGATAAGCCCGAGCACCGTCCCTTCGACCCTGCTCAGACTGCAGTGCAGCCATACCAGGACCAGGAATACCAAGATGTCTACTATGTGGCAGAGTCCCTCGAGGATGCCAAGCTCAAGTTTAGGTGAGGACCTAATTTATAATACATGAATAAAAAAAATGTCCATCTTCATTTATGGTGTATAGAAATGGACCCGAGACAATACCTAATATGAATTTTTCAATCCATCAGGCGCTGGGTGGCGGAACACATGTCTCGCTCGTACGAGGCCCGCTACAACCCATACACCCAATCTGTCGAAGTCTTGGACTCGGTTGAGAAGCTGGACAACGCCATGAACCAGATACGTCTGGAGACCACTCACCTTACCAACGCCATCAACAAGCTCAAGTTCCGCTGAATACAATTGGGGGAGGGCAGGCGTGATGGAAAAAGAGAGGGAGAGGGAAGAAGAAGAAGAAGAAGAAGAAGAAGAAGAAGAAGAAGAAGAAGTAGCAGTTTAAAAAATAAATAAAAGGCAATCAAATCCTGGAAAGTATTAAAATGATGTCACGACGGAGAGAGTAGTTCCTATATTTTGTGGTCGTGGTGCAAGTGATGATATTATTATTCCATGACATAGCTTGATATTTTATGTTATTAGCACTGTAGCTCATCATATGCTCAACCTTCCTTTTGTTTACATGTTACCTGCTTTACTTGTGTACACCTTTCGTGACTCGCTGTAGTTTGCACGTATCCGTCAAATATGTATGTTGTAGATAGTTTCACTAATACTCACTATAACGTTATTGTCACGCTTGGAAATATATGGCGCCATGTATATGTTGTGAGGTATAATAAAATGATGATGTTAGCAGAACACGATGATTATCATTAGAGGCCAACCCTTCTCCCGTATAGGGTGCGTAACTTAAAATAAATTCATTACTGGGAGGGTGGCAGGTTGGGTGGGACACTTGCTCTGGGACCACCCTTTTTCCCTCTTCTCCCCCGCACCCTAAATATAGACCCTACTTGAGGCGTGTGTGGCCACATATGTGTTAGTGGCTGAGAGACTACCGACCTGGAAGCATCTGCATCTCCAACGTGGATAGAACACCAAGATCACATTTTGACAGAGGTAAATTATTGAAATGAAGTTAAATAATATTTGTTTTCGGAACCGTTAGGTAATGAGGTTGCATTAGGGCCTAAATTGTTTTTGTTGGATTATGTTTGAGATGAATTTATTTCTCACCAGATGGCTGTGTGTTACTCTCTCGACTGGTCTATTCTAGGATGCCATGATTCACGACTTACCATATAAATCAAAAAGTGGTGGGTATTGTGTGTCTGGTGTCGTAGAAGTAATTACTACGGTCATGTGACCCTGACTTTCTGACTCGACCTATTTGGCTGGAAGGCAAGATTGTGGTGACGCTCATGCGACCCTTTATCCCACATTGTTATTTTGGGACGTATTACGGAATCCAGGTGCGAATTTCTTTCTAAGGACGATAAGGTGCTAACTTCTTTTCAGTTTTGGAAATTGCGTTGAAAATTTTACAGAACAGGTGTGTTAATAATTAAAAATAATCGTGAAGTACTATAATATTATGAACATGAATGCTGTGAAATATAATATGATGTATTTAAAAAAAAATAATTCTTTACCCCATTTGGCTGTTATGCCTAATATAATATGATGTATAATGCCTCACTGCAATATATTGTTTTCTAAACAACTATAATATTTTCTGTGATGATGTCTCAAATGCTGAAGTCATTCGGATTGAATAACTTGAACAAGCGTACGAAAATAACAGCAAAAATTATTTATGACTGTGTACTACTAGCCTACTAATATGGCAGTACAAGTTTCACATTATATAATTATATTAGTTTAAGTGTAGTGAATAACTGGCTACAATAATCAATAATATAATATGACGTAATATTCCCGGAAATCTGGGATTCAGCTTAACACAATAACACTATTATAATTCAGTTTACTTACAAATAGACTGCTATCCCCCCAATAGAGGCTACGTAACAGACATAGATCCTCCACAGGTAATCAGACTCCGCAGAGCGAAACGGTCCATGTCGCCAATAAAAGTGACTCGGATTCATGCTAAAGTTTTATCCAGCATGATTTACCTGCGCGAGAAATTCATAGTACTGTATTTGTATTTATTTCATATGCCTGTCAGATATTATTTAGCCTAGATACATAAAAACAATCAAAATGTGTAGTTATGAAGACCTGAACGTTTTAAGCTTGTTGACTCCCATTTTTGTATATTTTCCGAAGGGATAGTAATTGTTCAATAGGCAAAGTGACTTGCTCATCAGAAAGTACGCACTTCAAGGGCTGCACAACCCCTAACTCGAGTTCGACGAATGTGTGAATCGAATCGAACATATAGGACATGAAATTCCACAAATAATGTGGTGTATCAGTATACTTCATAGAATAAACATGTAATTATTACGGAATTATCACATAACCTATTGCTATTTTGTCAGGTTAAAGTGCTTGTGACATATTGCAATTACTTTACATTTGAATGACAGTAAAAAATGCATTACAGTAGTTTTAACAACGCTCCAGCGATGTAAACATAACTGTACATGAACGTAGAATAGTGATGTTTTACTGACTCTTGGCTCTAATTATCATGCCGTCGAAGAAGTATTTCATGTATAAATTAAATTAATTCAGGTGACGAAGCTCCATCTGGTGTATGAGGCCTACACCCGATAAAATATTTTTCTAGTGACTTATTCATTCATTCATGGGGAGACGGAGTGACGCTGCGGTAACGAATGCGCCCACGGATGTAAGTGTCCCGGGTTCGATCCCAAGCCCGGGCATTCCCCCCCCCCCCTTCATCTCATGCAGAGTTCGGGGTCATCTCTGGCTTCATCTCGGGTGGGATTTCCGCTAAACTAACCACCCGGTGGAGTTCACAAAATGACACAGCAGCGACATTGCACTGCACCTTGCACATCCCCTCCCAGTCACTCTTGCCCGCGGACCCGGGCACTTCGTCAAGACAAATACTGTATATCCTTGATGAGGAAAATAAAGGTCCCTGCGAAACCCTGGTGAGGGTAGGCTATGAACTACACCCATTATCCATTAATTCATGTAATATCTACTAGTGCAGCAGCTGCTGACTGCCACGAAAACATTTTCACAATCGCACGAAGATTTCATTATAAAACATTTATATATAGTGGGAAGTTATATATTTAATACATCCCAGTACATTTGGCAAACAGTACAGGAAGTGTGGACTATACTGTATTAATAGTGAAAAACTGGTGCAGGAGATAAGTTTGAGGTGGCTCAAGCAGCTAGTTACTGATAGACACCAATCAAAAATACTAAGCATTACCTCTCCTCCTCAAATCATGTAAAAAAAATCAAATGGATGTAATATCCATGAGTTCATCTCAACCTCCTTGATTTTGTTTCCATGTGATCTCAGAGGTATAGAATAAATTGGGATCAAAATTTAATTTTTTACCTTGCCTGAACGTATGAACAACTCTGTATTATACGCTCGTACAATCGATAATAAAGCTGCGTCACTTTAAGGTACTCAATATCAAGTGGGTGAAGATGTGTTGAGCTGTGCTGGACTGATGAACGCATTCTTTATAATATTAAAATACCATGCATACTGTATTCAAAATGTAACATAATATGCTTAGAGCTGGGTGTATGAACGCATCTGTAAAAAATCAGACAAACAATAACAAATAATTTTTACAGTTGAATAGCAAACAGATTTTGAATAGCATCCCATGCCACAGAGAGCTTATCTGGTGGAAACAGTTATAAATTATAAAAAATAATACAGTATTTTTATCGGTTGTGTGGTAAAGGAACATTCATATAATTAATAATTGACGCACGTACGGTACGTAATGCTCTATAGAGCATTATGTACCGTACGTGCGTCAATAACTGGCAAGTAAATTACAGTACTTTTCTTCAGAGGAGACAAGAATAATCTCCATTTAATAGCCAGCTTTAATGTTGTTGTGCAAGTTTGCTACCATCCTGATTGCTGGAAGATGCATATGAAAATCTCACTTCTGAAAGTAGTTATCGACCTTCAGATTTGAATACGGTACATTACACATTTCTTTGATTTCTGCAGAGTATGAAGGTCAAAATAATTATATAGACCTACTGTATAATGTATACTGTACCAGGTACATACACATGTATCATATTCGTCATTACTCATTATGTTGGTGAGCAAAGTATTACTAAATACTGGACACATAGTCCCAGGAAGGGCCTATTCTCAACAGTCATTCGTTAGACGTAGGCATCATGTCATTCCCGCAGTGCTATTTAATAGCAGGATTATACACCAATCTTCTTCTTGTGCTTGAAATACATTCCTCAGAAATTCAGCTCCAAATCTTAAACACACTCACTATAAAGTGCCTTCTTCTTAACTCCAGTCTTGAGAAGTGTAACTTGCAGTTGATGTGGATAAATATTTAAAATGCTTAAAAATTCTAACTTGTAAGTAACGTAACTTATCTGTAATAGCTTTCATTTGACTTTTCAACGACTCTGCTCCACTCACTGCGATGTCGATTTTCTTGACTAAATCCTGTACTAATAAACAGCGAGCCGCTAATCTCCCTCCACGATCGTTTCAGGGATGTCGTAATATTCATTATCTTCGCCTTCATTTCAATTTGGTACAGTGTAAACACCACTGCCACTGCACCAAATCAGCCTAAGGAAAAGTAGCACTGGTCCATTAAAGCCATGAAATTGTCCACGGCTGGCAACAAACCGCACTCAGGTTTGCAGTCTTCAGGTTAAAGTTAATGGAACACTATTCTTGTCAAACGTTATGTCCTCTAGACCTTTAACCACTATGTAGATACAGAGCTCTCCTCTGATATAGAAACACATCAGACTGATTTACTGAAATGGGTTGTCGGCTTGCTGGTGTTTGCAAGAATAATAAAAAGTGTCACGGAAATCCTCCGTCTGTCTCGTCGTTAGAATAAATAGTCTGTTGCAAAATGTCTTACTCCATAAAAGAAAGCGACTTCATTCGCAGTCATATAACTCATATGTAAAATGAACATGAAAAGAACTCATTTAGAGGTGAACATACGGCATATGAAAAGCCAACTAGACAGTTCATAATTATCATAAATTAAAAATTTTATATAAAATTTAATACCTATATAATTTAATAATATAATATAATATTTATTAATATAATTTATTATCATAACATGGCTGTGTGACTGTGGACTATCATTTTTATGACTACAATCTCGCTTTAATTCCATTTCAGTGGCGTTTGGTCACTCCAGCCGATTCCTATGACGAAAGACGGCTTTTCGAGCAAGATGAGCTCAAATGCCATTCGGGGGATCCGGCGTAAGAAGTCTTCCTTGTCAGAGGTCAAAGTGGCAGTTATCGGAGCTCCTGGAGTCGGAAAGAGTGGTATGTACACTGTACGGCGCTGGTGGTCTGGTCCCAAAAGTTGTGGGTTCGAACCCGGCCGAGGTCGGTGACTTTTCTCCGGGTGGTAGAAAAGTGAGAGTGCGCCTTCCTTCGGAGGGGAAGTAAAGCCGTCGGTCCTGTGTGCTTGTGACATTGCGCGAATGCACGTTAAAGATCCCCGGAGTGGCCAAATTTCCAGGAGGACCACCACCCCCTGGCGGCAGAAATAGGCGGACGTTAAACCCCCACTAAAGTGTACGAGAGGACAGGAAAATACCGAGCCATCACCACCTTCATATATATACTCTATCTTTATGACGAGCCAGATAATAATTTATTGTATACGTCTGTAAACGTCCGGCGACGTTTGGCGTTCATCACGACCCACGTCTCCCGCGTAAATATTGAATTTGGAAACGATCGCCATGTTTATTTCCACTTAACTTCGCACTTTGCATCTGCTCAATCTAAGTCCTGCCTTTTTTTTTTTTTTTAAAAAAAAAGGTGTCTTTCGCAAGTGGGTCGCATCCTAAAAATGAGGCTTAGGTGTGGAAAAGGGCCTGAATCCAGTTCACAAAACATGTCACCATTTTTACGACTCTCCCTGTAAGCAAACAGACGCAACTGAAACAATTTTGCAGGCTGCTTCTTGAATCCGGGAGCTGTGTGGATGTGTCTTGTTTTAAACCTCCAGCTAGTTTCATTTGGTGGGCCAGCCAAAGTTTTGAGAGGAGAAGGGGTCACAAAATAGCCGGGTTTGAATAGAATCTGGGAGTTAATTTCCTGACAAAGAGCCGGTCTTTTGTGTTGGCGAAACACTGGCTACTGAGACACTGCGGTTTTGCATAGGCGCAAATTAGGGGGGAAAGTTGACGTTGCACGAACTCAAATAGTTTGCGCGAATTCACAAGGACTCGAACTTGCTTTAGCGAAAGTGCTCGTCCAACATGTCATAACGTACTCCATGATGGCATGAGGAATGCATTGCCGGCGCTAACTCTTTTTTTTTGTTTTTTTGGAGCTGTCGGTTTTTGATTTTCACCCCCTCATAATATTATGTGCAATGTCATGCTCATGCATCAATATGGTGCCGTACCTCATTAAAAAAAACCAATTGAAATAGTCCAAGCTGAATGCCATATAGGATTACTCCTAGCTTAAATAAATAAATAAATAAACCACCCAGGCATGTCAATGTAAACATATTTTAGATATTGGTCGGTGTAATATTTTCTAAGATATTAATAAGATGCTTCTGAAAATGGTGCATAATTTTTTAATAACAATGGTATTAGGCTATTGTGTAGAAAATGCTGCGTAGTTGTTATATTAATACGGTATTCAACAAACTCTATGTTGAGACATCTCTGTTTATTGTATTTGGCGTATGTGTACGTAACTAACTTGAGATACTACTTGCCCCTACTTGCCCCCCACCGAAAGAATGCAGGATATCCTCACAGAAATCAGTCAACAAGTCAAAGCTTTATATAAAGTAGACTTTGAATATTTATTTACTTTTAAGCAATTTTCAACACTAGAAATTGAATATAAAGACGGAAACCCCTATAAAGTTATATAGCATATTTGGTATTACCCGTTCCCGCAATAACTAAAATTGGTCTCTTTTGACAGCCTTGACCGTTCGCTTTCTGACGCGCAGATACATAGGAGAGTACGACCACCAAGCAGGTAAGTACCTACATAATACTGCAACTTTCAGTCTGTACAAGAAAAATAGAATGATATACGACCCTGTTTATAGCCGCCTTAGCCAGAGAAATGGTCCTGAAAATAACCTCCTCATCCACTTTGTCATACACCAGTTGGCCCCCTGTCTGACTGACGCCGGTCCTTGCATATGTATCGCTACCTGGCTGTCCCAAAATGTCATCTTCTCTTTTGCTCTCACAAGTCTGGCTGCATGCTCCCTGGGTATATACTCCGTGTGGGTGTTGCCTGAGCTGTCATGCATGACTAATGGCCTTTGACTTGTGCCAATGCAAGCATCTTCACCAGTTTGTGGTAGGTCCACAGCCGTCCCATTTCATGTGACATGCATGCCAGGAACTGAAACTTCATATATGCCAGTACCACTGATAGACGGTTTTTGCGGTTGCAGAAAATCGTTACAAGAATGAGATGATGGTGGATGGCGAGCCCGTTCTTTTCGAAATAATCGACACCTGCCCTAAGGTCAGACCACCTGTTCGAATCAGTCACCTTGCACTGACTGCTACCTCTTGTTTCAGAACTGGGACGAGCTAGTAACCCCAGAGGTGATCCATTGGGCCGATGGCTACCTGCTGGTGTACTCCATAACTGATCACTGCAGCCTGGATTATATCAGGAGGGTTAAACAGCACATTTGGGAGGTTAAAGGCGTCTCTAATAGTAGGGAAGTGTCAATATCCGGAGGGGGCACAGTGGGAGGGGGTGGGGGAAATTCTCCAGGATCGTCAGTCGCCTGCTGCGTGCCTATGGTACTTGTTGGAAACAAAGCGGACATGGTGCATCTCAGACAAGTTACTGCAGAAGAAGGTACGGTAAGGTCCTACTTTAGAAGTGCTCGTGTCTATTTTTCTAGCGCCAATAAGTCATGATTTTAATAATGTAATATTTATTATGATAAAATAATCCCAGGTGAGAACGTGTCAAAGGAGTACGAGTGCAGTTTCTTGGAAGTGACCGCAGCGGAACAAGTGTTGCAAGTTGCAGAAGTATTTCACGAGTTGTGCCGAGAGGTGCACAATGCTCGTAGAAAAAGCAAGCAATCCCTATTGGACCGAGTCCTTGGTTCAAAGGCAGGGACAAGGGTCTACGCCAGGGGAAAGAGTGACAGTGCCCTGCCCAAAGAGTGACTTGATCATTATGACCCCAACCCTATACTGTATACCCTCCATAAGCAGGACAAGAAGCACCAGTAATTGAACTGCCCTTAGATGAGTGGCAGTGATCGACGCACATCTTCTATAAGCCTGACAGTCAATTTGTGACTACTTACTTTGTGGACCAAGTTCATTAAATTTCTTGGCTATCTTACAGCTTGGTGACAATCAAATCGAGCGCCTGAAATATATAAGGACACACACACATAGTTGCAATTTCTTACAGTAGTGGCGGTACCATCAGCATTTGCAGAGCCATCTGTGGGACGAAAGGCAGCTCTTGTGCCATTATAGAACAGGTAAGTCCATTCAGGTTAGCATTATTTAGCACGTAAGTTTTACTTGCTGGACACCATTTTTATTAAAGTCTTCTATGAATGTCATGAGCCCATGACAGATGTTTGGACCCGCTAAAAGCACTGATTTAGGCCTACTGCTGTTAATAATAAATATAGAAAATTGGGTTTTATAGTCTATCTGTAGCGTGAAGCATGGGGTTATGACATAATTTTCTTCGAGTTCATGTGGCCGGAATGTTAGACTTTTGGAAGGGCCTAAAAACTGAACAAGACTAGTAGGCTAATTGGCAACGAAACGGACAAACGGTATAAATTATTCACAATCTCAGAATATTAGCCTATAGCAGAGGTGAACAATTTAACGCGGACAAACTTCGGACACTGAAGAGCCACGAGACATGAACAAAAAATATTACAGAATTACACATACCGGTACGTTTTTATTGTTCCACGATCATTCTTTTACAAATAAGGAATACATTTACGATTTTATGATGTAGTACTAGCCTACTTATTCGTATTACAAGTGTTGCTTTGTATTAGCCTATAGTTTCAAAAAACATAGTGCCATAGTCAGACATCCCTCGTAGGCCTACATGTAAGATGCAGTAGGCCTACAGAATTTTAAAAAATCCTGCCTGATTATTATTACTTTAACTGCATTGAGCTATGAAATATGCAGCATTCCAAAATAATATGGTAATGAATAATAGAAACATCCAAGATAAATTACATTAGACTTCCCAAAATTCTGTTGAAACACACTATTGTAATGATGTTAATTTTGTCCGAGAGACGCGCGCACATGTAATGTCAAAGAGTCGCATGCGCTTCGCGAGCCACGGTTTGGCCACCCCTGGCCTATAGTTATAGTAAACACAAAAAAGTCCTGAGAACAATGTCCGAACTACAGATTTACATAGTGGTACATAGACCGGTACATTTATATTGGGAAAGGAGAGTAAGAGGGCGCGGTCGGGCAAGAGTTCGCCGTTCTGAACAATATTGGCAACAATGAGAATGATCGCGACAGTGGGCTGTTGTTCGGCAAGATAAGAGCTGAATATCAACCATTGTTGCATTGGAATCACCCGTAATTCATAGTCACAAGAGGGAAGTATGTGTGTTTAAGCCATTGTGCTCTTATTTTGTAAAGTTGAAACGTAAGGTATAACTTTTCTGATAGACTGATACATATGGTAACATGTGTGTTGTTCTCATGGCACTGTAAAGCTTGTTAGTTGAGCTGCTTAATGACGTGGGTGAGAATCGTTCTTCTGGTTGTTGCTATTATCTACATTAGTAAATATAAACCAAGGTTGAGGGAGGGCAAAAGTATACGCATAGCTTGGTAGGGCAAGAGTACACTATACTCGCGAACTTTACATTTGTAACTGTACGGGTATCTTATAATTCACCCCTCCTCCCCCCTTCGGTGAAAAAAGCTGAAGAAAAGAGAATGGTAAATAACTTAAAAAGAAGCTGTATCGGCAGTTCAACAACTTCAACAACTACGTCATCAAGTGCTACGACCAAAAAGGAAGTCTACGCCCTATCGTCTGGGTTGTGGCCAACAATATGAGCTGCAAATGATGACATTTCTGACAATAATATTAAAATGTAACAAAAAAAAATCAGCCTTCCCCACTCTTCTCAACTATGCAAGGTGTTTCTTAGTGATTCTGACAAACTTTTAGATAAACTGCTGTAGATTTGTAGGATCACTTCGTATGCAGTCTCCGCAGCATAATGGGCTGCAAACTGTGAGAGGTTTAAAATACCTTGGCAGGTATGCTTCCCATCACAAGACCTTGCTTTTTTCCATTTACGTTATTACCCGTATTATTATTTATTATTTTCACTTGTTACCATGCGATTTAAATTTAACCGACGATCTCGTTAGGTGCAGCAGGCAGTGGCCGAGGCGATGGAAGTGTCGTAGGCTGCGGAAGTAATGACACCTCTACACAACTTAATTCACTGCTGCACCTAATAGTTTATTGGAATCATTATGAAACAACCCTGTTTCCTTGGAAAATAAAATCTGCCTTACTTGATGTCACCCAAACACCTTGCAGGGTGACATTGGACTGGCTTATTTGTTTTGTTTTGTTTTTGAAAGTAGGGTAATATTATTATACTGGTGCAACAAAAGTCATCTTGATTGATGATCCCTATATGCTTCCTAAATGTACGAGTATAAAGACAAATTCATCGTATGATGTGTCATGAGTAAGGAAATTATGTAAAACGTGGCTTCAGGTTACGGTAGGTCTGGTCCACAGTTGCATTGTGCCACTCCTGAAACTTTGACGATCAACATTTGTTTCTCGTTGAAGGTAATAATTTAAGTGAGCGATTTGAGTTGCCGTTTCTGAATTAGGATTTTCCTGAGAGAGTTTGCTTCTTCAGCTAGAGTTGCTAGCTGCGTTCTAAGGAGTGCATTTTCAGCTTCCAGGTGGCTAGTCCGAAGTGCTATCTGAAAGGTAATAATATATGTTTGTAGCTGGACAACAAATGTCCTGTCGAGCTGACTGGTTCCATACATCCGTAGATCTGTGTGATCTTTGGATTTTGGTTATCAGACAAATAATAGGGGGGTCGCCTGCCTGACAGCCAAAAACCATGACAGCCAAAAGCGCTGACAGCCAAAATTGTTTACCGCCAATTCCCTGGCAGCGAAATGCCCTGACAGCCAGGTGATTTTTCGTCAAGTGACCATAATAATTATTATACACTCTTTCAAGATAAAAACTAGGTGGGCGTATAACAGTGTCTTCGTACAAAATGCTTAACCCAAAATGAGTTGAGAACGAGCCCACATCGTCATTACATTTTGTTCAAAATTGAGGGAGGCAATGCATATAGTGTAGCCAATTAAGGACTGTAGT
Organism: Catajapyx aquilonaris; assembly: GCA_000934665.2. Taxonomy (NCBI): domain Eukaryota; kingdom Metazoa; phylum Arthropoda; class Diplura; order Dicellurata; family Japygidae; genus Catajapyx; species Catajapyx aquilonaris. The sequence continues at coordinate 4,296 of JYFJ02006307.1, read as the reverse complement.
GGTCAAGCCAGTTTTATGTTAAAAATGACAGTATATGACACTCTCTATATAGAGAAATGTAATTGAAGGGCAGACAATTCAAAGGTCCTAAGTGCCAAAACCTTGATTTCTTGATGTTTCTTTCTCCTCAACAAAACAAAGCAACATAGGCAACCTCCTCATCTACTGGCCAAATGCAGAACCTTACTGATTTTTCTGGCACTTGGGACTTCTACCCAACATTGGCGATGGCACATAGGATACCTTGACACTCATAACTCATATCAGGATTTTTTGGCACTTAGGACCTTTGCATTGTCTGCCCTTCAATTATGAAACAAGCTCTTGCTTATAGGGACAGAAAAAATCTAATAAGATATTATGAAAGCCTCAAACTTCCAACCCTCATATCTGTAAATCAGTCAAATGTAACTCTGATCGTTTTGCATTTCACATCATCACCAACTGTAATAAAATGATTTCCATTTTCTACCTGCAGTTGCGGCTATTGGAAATTGTATATTATACCTGATCTTCTCTCATTTTTCTGGCATCCCTAGACTTCTTGGCAGCCACATTATTTCTCTTCCTTCTCTCGTAGTACTTTTCATCCTTCAGTTCATCTGGGATAGGCTTCTTTTCTCCTCTGGGTCGTCTGCACCCTCCACCCGCAACCACACGGGTCAACCACGATCCTAGAATGCCCACATTCATTAACAGTTGGACTTGCAACAGCACCCCCAAAAGTAGGCAATTAACTCGGTGGTCACAATTTTCTGTATAGCTATCAAAATAATTCAGCCTCACCTAGGTTAGGATTGGTAGTGGGAAGGTGCTTCTCTTCCGTGTTATCAGTAGTGGAACCGGGATGCAATACGTGGGGGTACAAGTGAGCCATCTTGACTAAGAATGTGGAGCAACTTAGGGAGGTTGCGTGGCTAAGTACTCTCTTGAATGATGCCGACGAGCACTGCAATTATTTCTGTAAAAGTGAGGACATCGCGTTGTTCCTATTCAAATCAGGCAGTATATGTGTCAAGTCACACTTATCATTTTTTAAGAAAAGAAAAGTATGCGGACAATATTCAATTTAATCATAAGATTGTACAGTTTTTCAAAATAAAATTAATTCTCGACAAAATAATGACCTTTTGCATGAGTACCAAAATAAAGGTTTTAAGACAATTATTACAGTATTGCCTTACTTTCAGGTTGGTCTGCGATAAACTCGGCGAATGACGATTCGGGGACAAGAACTTTAGCTTGAAACTGTTTTAGGAGAAATTTCAATTTGAGTAGCACGCGTGACAAGGCTGGGTGTAGGGGAATTTTGCTTCAGGGATAGGTATACAGAATTTTACGAGCTACCAATAATGAACCGATGAAAACGAAACACTCTCTTAGTGTTTTGGATTTTAACATTCTCTTGATTCATGCGAAAGGACTGAAAATGTGACACCTACCTCAAAACGGACTTTTACTGATTCGTCAACAGCAGTAAACATTCAGATGCGTAAGTCATGTTAGGTTAATTAAGTAATTTATATTAAGCTGCTTTTAAGTTTTTTCATTATAATTATTATGTCGTAATATTAGTCTGTAATGATTAGACTATACGTAATAACAATTGACACGGTAGAGAGCTCTATACTTATGACGTCACTGAATAACTTACGACTCCTAATAAAGTACGTGTACCGGTGTGACGGAACGAATTTGCAATAAGTTTTATGCAAAATGAATGCCTTACCCAGGTATGCAGATTGCTGCAACTTGATTAGTCCTGGCTCTAGGCAGGTCGTGCCAGGACAGATTGCGTCTACCTCATGCAAAGAGCCTGAACAGCACTGAATCCCTCCTTCCAGTTCTCATCCTTTGCCTTATTTCCTGCAAGGAGATGGAAAATCCTGCGGATTGGTTGATTCTTGGAACAGAAGTGGTTTTCTCTGTCGTGATTGGGCCTTTGCCACGGTTATTGGGCTGCATGAGACGTCAATTCAGAAAATGCACATGTCGCTAGTCGATATGTTCCCACGTCCGCCAAGTCAGCAAATGTACTCTTCAGCACGACATTTCCACCGAATTATCGTTGTCCCATTTAAACACTAGGTGTTATTCTCATGTATAAATCGAATCTGCAGCATATTATAGCACAGAATGATGTGCATAGCAGTATATGCACTGCTTCAGATATGGAATAATTATAATTTTAGAGAGTCGGTGTAACTTTTATTCTAACTTAGCCACTTTGCTAGCCTAGAGCATAAGTCGATAAGGTACTCAATATAATAATATTGCAGGCCTATGCACAAATTTAAATTATTTGCATTTTGTACATACGCTATATGTTTGCAGTGTTAGACTGTTAGTACATAAGCAATGCGTGATTATCAGTGTTAATTCTCTCATATCATGTAACTTATAGTGAAGGTGCAAATTAGCATTTTCTTCCCCTATAAAACCTCATGATCAGCACTTCTATTAGTTCTTCTATTAGTATTGGCTAATTCCACGCGTGACTTACACGACATGACACTCAGTTTATGCCTAACTTTTAAATTTTTAAACCACAAACGTAGCATTTAAGGAAATGGTGCTTAAACCTAAATATGCACTTTGTATCTAAGTGTTAATTAATGTTTTGATTTTAACAATTGCACATTTCATTTGAGTTATATAAATATATAAAGGAATGTGTGACTTACACGACAAGAAAGCCACTGGTAACAGAGGCTTCAGATATTAATGTAAAATTCTTCACAGTTATGACTTAAATGTTAGTGTTATTATAGGGAGGATATTTTCAAAGACCCAAATTGAAATATTATTATGTGAACTTGGTGTTATGTTATTAATTTTACAAGAAATAAATTTTTTCTTTTGTGACTTACACGACACTCGAAACGTGACTTACACGACACTTTTGTCCTCATTGCTTCCTAATGAGATTTATGAGAAGAATTTTAGATTTTTAGGACAGAAACAAAGTAATCTCTCTTATTACATGTTATTTTATTAAAACATGTAAATGATAGGCCTAGATGAGAATGTGCAGGGCAACAATTCTTATCATTAGCATTTGAACATGTATAATGCATGTGTGTACCTAAGCAGGTAGCAGTGGATTCATTGTATTGCCATGTGAGATGGCCAGGTGTGATACCTGATGGTCATCGCTGGCCACCCTGTCATGGGATACAATGCCATGAATGCGGAATGTATATGTAGGTTACTACAATGTATGTAGTCTACATGTGTGTATAAAATGGTCTATAAATTATTGGTATAACTTGCCCAACAAAGCATGTAGTGAGTTCTGTCCATTACATTTGCAGTCAAGTCAAGTTAAAAATAAACAATATAAAACGCAAGAATGGAAGCATTGGAAATAAGAGAATATTCTAGTTCATAATGTCCAAGTGTACTGAAATAATGAGATTTTCTTAGTCAGGATAATAAACAACTTCTTTTACAGTAGGTGTCCACATTTCATCAGGCGTAGCTATTCTTCATTCAATGTCCTTTGATTCAATGAATATAATATTAATATTTGGATTAACTCTATGGGCAACTTCTGCAAATTCTCCAGCTGTGTTTGGATCAAACTGTCTGGCATTGATGGCTTCTCAAACTCTACATTTTACCTTCAACGCTTCTCTCTCACTAACAGTCACCATAAAAAAAAAATTACACCTGTCTTTTTGCCTTACCAATGCACTTATCTAGGACAGCTCTTACATCTCTTCTTACTTTAACTACGACATTTGCTTTTTCTTCCATTCCACTACTGTAAGTGCTATTTTAACAGCTGGGAAACAATAGTGACAGTGGCATCCAAGCCGAAGTGTGACTTACACGACAAGAATTAAATGCCCATAACAATGTTCAGGCAAAAATTACCTCAAAATTATTACTATTATTTGAAGAGTCCGTGTAGTGAGAAGGTAATTAATATCAACTTTTAGATTTTGGTACTACAGCTAAAAATTTAAAAAAGGTCTAAAAACTGTGACTTACACGACACACAAAGATGGTATTTAAACTTGCTTAAGTTTTATGCTGAATAAGTCATTGCAATAGAAAGATAAATATACAGGGTGTTTATTGTAACTCTGCAAAGACTTTCAGGGGTAATAGAGGGGACCAAGACAAGTATTTTTGACATAGGAACCTGTGTCCGGAAACGCCATCTAGAGGGGGTTCATAGACGAGGAACGGGCGCGCTCAGACGCTTCATGCGGGAGGCGCTAGGCGAGCGGACTGTTTTGTTGACAGATGGCGCTCGGATAGTAAACACCGATGCGATGTGCCATAACC
>JYFJ02006306.1:0-20196 GCA_000934665.2 Catajapyx aquilonaris | reverse complement strand
CCCCTATTAAGGACCGGAAACGACTCCTGAGGGTTTCACCCTTTGTCTTATCTCGAGTATCCATCGGGCCATACACATACTGTACTGTAACATGCTGATGTGCTGTTTGTGATGGTCGCACCCGACCGACTTGCACCTCTAGTCCCCTCTACTGCCATGGGCTGCTGAGCACAGCCCAAATCGCTAGTTGCATCTGACCAAACCAGCCCCAGGGCACCAGGCAGGGGTCAAGCTGTGTTTAGCTCACACACTCACCTTTTTCTAACTCATGTTATGTGGCCAGGAGGGTTCAAACACCGGAATTATTGCAGGTGCGCAACACATTCAGATCGGATTTCAGATAACGCCCACACGTTATCAGTGGAGATTACTCTTGATTACTCATTATTACTTGTGATTACTCGTGATTACTCATTATTACTTGTGATTACTCGTGATTACGTATTATTACTAGGGAATGCTCGTAATTATTACTCGTGATTACTCATAATTACATAATGATTACTTGTTATTACTCGTGATCACTCATAATTACATAATGATTACTTGTTATTACTCGTGATTACTCATAATTACATAATGATTACTTGTTATTACTCGTGATTACTCATAATTACATAATGATTACTTGCTATTACTCATAATTACATAATGATTACTTGTTATTACTCATAATTACGTGTGATTACTTGTTATTATTCATAATTACTTAATGATATCTAATGATTCTTTGTTACTAGTAATAATTACGTGTGATTACCCATAATTACTTATTGATTACTTGTGAATATCCACAATTACACGTGACTGCTCGTGATTAGGCACGATTACACGTGATTACTAGTGATTGCGAATGATTGCTTATGATTTCAAATAATGTCTGATGATTGAATGTACGTTTGGTAATAAATGTGTACTAATAAGCAATAAAGCAATCATAAATACACTGGAGTACCTCATATCATTGGAGCGTATATGAATAATATGACCTCGAATTCTTTCCCCCCCCCCTCTGGGCATCTCTCTGGAGGACTCCGGACCTGGGTTAATAAGCGGAATACAACAAGTGGCACATACTGCCGATGCTTCAAAATAGTTTTGCTCCATTTTTGTTTTATATATAGTGACTGTGAATTATATAGTGCTGGCCGTAGGGGTCAGATTGCGAGGGCCCTGCTATCGCCTAGGCTGCAGTAATAACGAGGTCCAGGAAATAACAGTGCTGGCAATGTGATAAGGGCGCTTTAGCAGCACTTGCCAACAGGGCATTCATTTCATTATTGCTGGGTTATATACCATATACTCAGGGGGCAATAGGGCAAGTGCTGATTGATAACACAGCAGAAAAGTCACTCCAAACAAACGCGCGAGTTTATTTAGCCTCGCTCACTCTTTATAGTATGTCCTATATGGGTTGAAGATGCACGAGGCGCAATTTTGGTCTCCCAGCGGGAGGGTTCGGATCGCTCACTTTATCCTGGTATCGTCTCGATTGAAGTGTCAATCACTCTCCAAAAACCCCCCAACTCGAAAGGAAGGTCGACTTGTCAGGCGGCCAGACCAATGCTGCTGGCTGCTGCTACCTTGGGAGGTTTCAACCACCCCGGGTTTAGTTGTGTTCAACGCAGCAACCGGTTGCTGGAGTGAACAATCAGTCTCACCGCGTACATGGTATATATATATGATCGTATGTCCGTCGACGGCTAATTAATCCTGGGCTTTGGGGCTGTCGGCATGTGCAGCCAGGCGCGAGAGGGGGGCGATCACTCTCACGCTGGGAAAACACATGTCACTGATGACACGCCGCTGCATCATATCACCAGTGTTGCCAACATATTATGTGATGGAGCCGGGGAAATATATTTAGGAATTCAGATCTGTTTGTCACGCCTCTGAGAAATCCTGCCTTGCGGGGCTGATGTGACGCCTATAGGAGAAGAAAAGAAAAAAAAAGTGAAATCTGTCGCCAATTGTCCCCCGTTCAAGCCAGACCACATCGCATCCCTCATGGTCACTTTATTCTTCTTGATCACTGATCAGGCAGCATTCCTTGGAATTTTTCGCAATTGTTAGCCCGTTGTGCGAAATTGATTATGCGGCGGTGAATTTTTTTTGTCAAATTATACCAGCAGGGTGTTCCAAATTCGTGGATCGTTTTAAAATATATATAACTGATATCGCCTAATAGCACCCTAGTTATTATTTTTTTTGTAAATTGTTCTATTGTTGTGCCCCTAACTATAGGTTCCCTACTCTATACAGGGTGGTCCAATATCAAGTGTCGTTTTATAACGGCGATTAATAGCAGTGATTTTGCGATGACGTAGCAGCGACGCGTAAAATGTCCCACTTCGGCGCATCTTCGGCGCGATCGAAGTGGGCAATTTTACACGTCGCTGCTACGTCATCGTTAAGCGCTTCTATTAATCGCCGTTATAAAACGACACTTGAACTTGGACCACCCTGTATATAGCAACTGCTATATTCGACCCCCTGGGAGCCGTAATGGAGCACAACAAGCTACAAAAAATAACTACTATCAGGCGATATCAGTTATTTAAAAAACTACCCACGAATATATGGCACAACCTGTATATTATGCCGTTTATTACAAACTAGTAGAGGAGTCGTTGCCAAATTTTGGCTACACTGCTTGGCCCGCCCCTCCACTTGGGCGTAGTACGATATGCCACTACCAGTTGGCGCATAGGCTCCCTTTCCGCACACTACTGTCGTGCTTATAGGGGAAAGTAGTACTACATGCACGTTGGTGATGAGTCACCGTGTGGACAAAGCCCACCAGCGTGCTATATAACCAGCCTCTCATTGAAGTGGGTCCCACCCTCTCTGACTACTAATTGTTGAACAGGGAAAGTGAAAACTATGGCATCTACTATACAATATGCCAAAATTATGGCCACTAATCAGGTTGCATTTGTAGTGTTAATTGCTGAAATTAATCTATATACCTAAAAAGCTGCTTATACAGGGTGGTCCAAGTTCAAGTGTCGTTTTATAACGGCGATTAATAGCAGTGATTTTGCGATGACGTAGCAGCGACGCGTAAAATGTCCCACTTCGGCGCAATCGAAGTGGGCAATTTTACACGTCGCTGCTACGTCATCGTTAAGCGCTTCTATTAATCGCCGTTATAAAACGACACTTGAACTTGGACCACCCTGTATGTCCTTTTATGCAGCTTTTAGGTATACATGATGTTTCAACTTTTTTGTCCGAACAGTTATCGGAAAATTGCACGAGCTGCTGCTTTGTAAGCAGTGACTTGCAAACGGTGATTTTTTTTCGGAGGAACGGGGAATATTCCCTGCGAATCGTAGGTTGAAGTGGCATACGCGCTGCCCGCTGAAAATTGAGGGTCAAGCCTGGAAAAAAAAGAGGGTCACACATGCCATGGGATGTGTGACCCTCTTTTTCCCCCACAAATCACCGGTTGGAAGTCGCTGCTTACAAAGTAGCAGCTACGTGAAATTCTCCGATAACAGTTCGGACAAAACAGTTGAAACACCCTGTATGTCCTATACGGATTAATTTCAGCAATTAACACTACAAATTCAACCTGATTAGTGGCCATAATTTTGGCAGATTCAGTACCCTGTAATTACGTGTCTGAAAGGGTCATGCAGCAGAACAAAGTACAATTTAATTTGCGGACCCTCGTACCACCAATTTTTCGACCCCCTGATATATTTTTTTTGCATTTTTTTTGCCAAATCCGGGTAATAAAATGCGAGTCTTTCCGGGCGGGCGGCACAACAAAAGCGAATCCGGGGTGAAAATGACCCTGTTTTTGTGCGCGTCTATTGATGACCGGCCGGCGTCCAGCGATAAACTCTCATTGACAATTGGGGATGACCGAATGGCACATTTCGTCGTGTGTGTGTGTTTCAATGTCACATAGGCTATAGATAGACACACAGGTGATGGAAGGGGGTAGACTTTTGGTAGAAAAGGTGAGTTGCCGCAGTGCGCCAGAAAGAGGAGGCGTGGGCGGAGCTGGTTTGAAAAGGGGAAGGAGCCGGCGCCCAATGAGCGTCGCGACGCCCCTGGGAGGATCGATGGGGCAAAGGTCTGCGACCCTAGGCGCCCTCTCGCCACTGGAGGGGCCCGGGGCACGCGCACTCGCCCCGACCCAACCCACGGGAGACGAACCCACCTGCATGGCGTCCATGGCGTCTACAGCGTCCACATTATACACTCTATATGGACGCCCTATAATCAATACAACCCGGCCAACTTTTTAAAGCGGGACAATCGCGATTGAAAAATCCCTGCCAACAATGCTCATAAAAGAAATACCGACTTCGCAATAACGACTTCATTTAAACCGGAAATGAGCGTAGGTTCACAGGGCGCCGGATGCAACGGATTTTTCCTAATCATTCTCATTTTTTACATACGAAAAGTGTTGGGCTGATTGTTGCCAGCCCGGGCTCTTTTAAAGCGGTGAATGGGGGAAAATGGCAACAGCGCATTTCCCTTCTATTGTTTCAGGCCGAGTGAGGCCGCGCCACTATATCGCGGCCTAATTAACCCTGGTCAGTGTTAATAGGGGTGAGGTCAGAGTGTCCCAACCCTAGAGGGCACTCTTTTTCTCTCTTTATTTTTTATATATATTTCGGAGCCTAATCTGTGGGACCCTTCCTGATTTATCGCCTGGTGAGTCTATACATCACACCTGGCTGGCCTCCAGGTGAAGCTCTTTAGGCTTCTGGGGAGGAGCCGGGACCGTATATCTAACCGGCACTTTCGCCCCCATCTAGAGGTCAAGGTCAGCTCCTTGAGGGGGAAAAGAACATGTACGAGAGGTCAGCCGCGGTTGTGGTCACTAAATATGCGACGTCTGTTTGGATTAGCATAGCAAAAAAAAGCAGCCAAACTTGGCAACTCTGCCATCCGCTCGAAAAAGACCGTAACTCAACATCCACTTTCCCTTGCGGCGAGAAAAAAAAGTAGTGGTACCAAAATCATCCAACAGGTGGAGTTTGGGTGCCCATTCCTTTCTCACTTCCTTCAACGCCACCTCTTGGATGCTTTCGGTAACACTTGCTTACTTTTCTCGCCGCAAGGGAAGTGGATTTTGAGTTACGGTTTTCTTTGAGCGGACGGCAGAACTGTCCCCACTTGAACGTGGTACGATATTCCACTACCAGGCTGGACAGACCGAGTATCGTCTAGCCAATTCTGCTGTCCCACGGAAAAAAGCCGTATCTGCAAAACCGTTAGAGTTGACTTGCCAGTGCTCTAGAGTGGGAAAGTCGTCTCTAACGGTTTTGCAGATACGACTTTTTTCCGTGGGACGGCAGACTAGTCACTAGTGAACCCGTTGCCAAAATTTGGCATCAGTATGACAGTGACAATAGTTTAATTTAGATGGCCCGCCGATTTACCACGTAGTACGCTTCTTGGAGCATAGATGGCGCATAATCCCTCTGCACACTCCTGCCACCCTCCGAGAAATGGCGGTACTATCAGGTCGGACAAACATCCGACGGAGAGAATAAGCATATTAGCTAGAATACGTAAATATCTGCTGGAGAAGCGAGTAAATAACGCCCCCAATTTTTTCAGAACTATTAGTTTGACAAAACAGGGAGGTTCATTTTTGTTTTTAAAAAAAATCTGAAGACAAATGGTGGCAGTTTGGGGTTTCTGAGAGTGTGGTAGGCCCATGGAGAAGAAGAAGAAGAAAAAAATACATGGCTTAACTTTTTGAGAGAAGTCTTGTGAGATATGGGGCCCATAACTGTGGGGGCCACCCTTCCGCCTTCCTGCTGCTCAATGTCAAGGATATAGTCTGCTGCATGTTACCCGGTCCCCCCAAAAAATGTGGCAGCATCTTTTGGAAGGAAAAAAAAAGAGGAGCGACCCTGAATCCTCCTCTTTGGATGCAGCGGTTGACCACTTCCGGCCCTATGAGACAGCCTGAGGGTCATCAGGTTCTGTTAATGCCAACACCTGTGTCTCCTCGGGTCCAATTTGCGGTTTCCCTCAGGAGCCAAAGGGGTCCAATCTTTGGTACTGCTAAAACCTCCACTGAAATACTAGTTGTGCACTTCTTTCTTAAAACGGCGGGGGGAAAATGTTGAAAGGAGAAAAATGAGTGTCTGGCCCCGTGTTTTTTTTAAACCCGTGAAAGTCTGAACCTTGGAAAAATCGTAATTCCTGGCTGACCTTTGACCTCTCGACGCACCCTCCCGAGAACAGGGACTGCATTGATTTTGGGAACTGTCGCAGCAGACCCCTCCTGCATGCAGAGGGTGTTTTGTAATGACTGGGAGAAACTTAACACAACATGAAGAGCCAACATGCTACTCGTGTAATAAATAAAGGCGATGGAAGTGTCGTAGGCTAGGGATACCAGCTGGCTTGTTGAACTTGGTCAGTGCACCGTAATGATTGAGGCGACCAAAAAGGTGATTTTTTGGTCTTATCGCAAAGTGGAAGTGCATGGGGTGTATCACACATGTTTGTGTAAGCACGTGCTCGGGGTGTAACGGGAATAAGCGTTGGCCTCTTGGGTGACCCCTGCCGCAGAGAACCGCAAACAATGCTGGCGACCTTTGACCTCAGAACGTGACTGGCGGGCAGGGGGAAACGAGAGCCGGCAGTGGTCGCACTCAGGTAAAAATGGGCAGGACCACAACCGGTTTTTTTTTTGTTTCCCCCTCTCCTTCATCCCATGGCTATATACACGATGTTGTACACTCGTTTATGTGACACTCGGTGCATTATGGTCAACTGCCTGACCAACCACAAGATGACAATATCAAACCATAGTTTTATACCAATTTTGTGCTAATCAGTTTGTGCTAAGAGTACGGAATTGTAAAAAAAAACTATCTACCAAACCCTGGTTCGCTCGCTTTTTTCTAGGCCTGCGGCTTGCGGTTAATTCCCGTCCCTCATTTATATATTGTTGGTGAATGACATCATACAATACTTTAGGCCCTCCCACTTTTTTCAAGTTTTCATGGAAATGATTTCAACAATATATAAATGAGGGACGATAATTCATGTCCTGCGCACCACCGCAAGCCGCGGGCCTAGAAAAAACATTGGCTTTCTATATATTTTTGTTTTACAACCGTATACTTTTAGCACAAATTCTTCGAAGTGATTAGAATGGAAAATGATCTCAACAATATGTGTCAACATTGTCAACGAAAGGACGATTCGTATTGTTGTGTGAGGAGGCCAATCGGTAACAATATGCATCCGGCCAAAGCTTGCAATAAACAACGGATTTTTTAATATTAAAATTAATATATTAGGGGGCGCCATTTAGAGCATCGTTACCACTAGATGTCAGCACATACACCCTGCCATCTACCGGCAGTTTTTTGACACACCATGTGTCTTTTTATAGATAGATTTTTTTTACATATATACCGATTGTGCCTATATGCCTCCCCCCCTTTTGGTGCTGGGTACGAACACGTAGTTTGTCATTAATCCCCATTTTTGCTCGGCGGCTAATTGGCGGCGTCACGTGGAAAGGACATCGACGACATCTGGCGCCACAGTTGGGGAGAGGGGGGGTAGGTTGTATTTTTCGCATGAAAATGGCCCCGCATTTTGCGCAGGAAAGGCGAGCAAAGTTGAGCGGCGTGGTGGCATTTAGCCCTGGCTGTGTGGGGATGAGGGAGCTTGCAATTAGGATAACGACATTGGGTTGGATCCATGGTGATGCTGCTGTGTGGAGGGAAAAAGGGGGGGCGAAAGTACCAATCGTTATGGGGGCTAGGGGTGTGGTTTTTCAGCTTCCAAAAAAAAACTAGGCGTTGGTTGTAAATGTCAACGTCACATAAATGAGTGTGACCTCTAGAGTTGTCTTCCACAGCCCAAATCGCCTTTTGTGGTACACTACAAGAATTAATGAGTCGCACCCTCTGCTCGTTACAGGGGGAAAAAAACGAGCGGATTTTACCCATCGTTTGCGACATGTGACATTCAGAAATTCAGCGGTTTATGAGCTCGTCACAAACTATTAAAATGCGGCGTGTACGAGAAAAATTATTGCGCATACATCTGCCACACTTGTGTTTTGCCGTTGCAATCAGAAATGAAAAAAACCAGGGTCTGAGTCTTTGGACCGCGATGACCTCCTGGCCTCTCCGGGTTATCGGCTACAGATGACCTGCCCGATACGTCAAATTAAGACGACATGGCTCACCCTGTTGGCCAAATATTCCGACTTTACAACAGCCACAATTGCACGGTGTCATTTTGCAAAATTCACCTTCTGATGTGTACAAAATATTGGCCAACAGTCTGCCAAGCTCTTGGTGAACAGCACTTTTTTTGGCTTGCGTTCAGCATTGTGCTGACCTCTGCTGAAATCTATATCTGGAGGGCAAGGAGGTCAGTCGGAGGGGTTATCGCGCCAACTGCGTGTTTGCCATACGAGGAAAAAAAAATAATAATGCGATATTGGCGTCTCACATACCCCAGGTTACGTGACGTCTCTTTAAGACACACTCTGTACACTATAAATTTTGCGGACGGATTTTTGCGACAAGCACGCGATTACTATTGATGCTCTATGCGGCATAAGGTCATCTGAGAATGAGCACTAATAAATAATACAGAATGTGCTGCACTATTTACAGTATACTAAAAACACGAGGGCGAAGCGAGTTGTTTCTCTAACCGCAGGCGTAGAAAAATGTGAGCGAAGCGAGTGTTTCTCTATAACCACAGGTATAGAACAAAATATGTGAGCGAAGCGAGTTTTATAGTTTATACAGGGTGGACCAACTTCAAGTGTCGTTTTGTAACGGCGATTAATAGCAGTGATTTTGCGATGACGTAGCAGCGACGTGTAAAATGTCCCACTTCGGCCAAGCTTTGGCGCCATCGAAGTAGGCCTTTTTACACGTCGCTGCTACGTCAATCTAAGCGCTTCTATTAATAGCCGTTATAAAACGACACTTGAAGTTGGTCCACCCTGTATTTACATTACATATACAGACCAATAAAATACAGAATAGGCAGCACTATTTACAAGTACTAAAAACGAGAGCGAAGCGAGTTGTTTCTCTAACCGCAGGCATAGAAAAATGCGATCGAAGCGAGTTTTTCTATTGGTGCATGATACATTACATACATACATTACTAATGAAATACAGAATGGGCTGCACTATTTATAGTCTTTTAAAACCGAGAGCGAAGCGAGTGTTTCTCTAACGGCATCATGCTGTTAGAGAAACACTCGCTTCCCGTTTCGCTCACATTTTTAATCAGTGCTTAAAAATGTGAGCGAACCGATGCGATGTTTCCAGAACCGCAGGCATAGAAAAACGAGGGCGAAGCGAGTGTTTCTCAAACCGCAGGCCTGGAAAAATGCGATGATTTTTCTAGTCGACCGCATTATAACAACGGATGTATTGAAAGTAGTTGATGGCGTGTGCTGTACTTTATACCATTTTCCCCCCTCCCCAGTATTTCTCAATATCGTGACCTCTTGACCCGGCATGTCAAGTGACGTCATCCGAGGGCACCCTCTCCCCCCCTCTATATGTAAGGACCCCCCTTCGTACGGCGACAGAGTGCGTCAATTATGGTGATGAAGGTCCGGAATAGAATGGAAATGGAAAGGCGTAATGTTGTTAGGTGGGCGAGGGGTCTAACCGCGTTATGTCAAAAAAGAGGGGGGGGGGAGGATTTTTAGGAGGGGGGGGGGGCACAGAACGGNGGTTTCTTTTGCGGTCCTCTGGCAATCAGAGGGAGGACCACATGATGGATAAAAAGGAAAAGAAAAAAAAGGGGGGGGGGGAACTTGCTGCCGAGGCCAATTTTGAGGGGTTAGCTCACCCCCCATCCTCCCAGTCCCCATAATGAATTGGCTTCATCCCAGAAGGATTATCTGGCTACCCTGGCAGGTCTTTTAACTTGCGGTGGGGGGGACACAATCAGGATTGGCCGGATCAGTCTCGGGGCGTCGTGGGGTTAATCAGGAGGAAAAGGAGGCCACAAAGCCACGGTCATCAGTTTTTTTTGTTTAAAGAAAAAAAACGGGTTCACACTGTGGTCGTTGGTCGTTGGTCGTTGCGATCAGTCAACAGGTGGCTGGCTTACTGTAGGTTATGTAACCAGCGCCTCGAGCCAAACGAACGTTATTGTGGCTTTGCCATCGAGATGCATTCGGACGCGGCCTCCTTATATTCAGGACTGTACATCTCCAGGGGAGGTCCTTCCTAACCTAGTTGCACCGGATTCAATCGAATCAGGCCACTGGCAATGCAAAAGTGCCACGTGAATTTCGGTGGGGTCTGTCCCATGGGGGTATAGGGGTTGGTCCTTTCCTTCTTCTCCCTCCGCTTATATTTTTGGTGGGGGGTTGACAGCCAGACTGCCGTTGCCAACCCATAAAAAGGCAAGGGGGGGAACAGTGACGGAACACATTGCCTTCTTAGGAGGGGGAGAAATGGTCATACAGGGTGCTACACAACTTACGCATATAATCGGAATATGTCCGTTGTCCGGGCTACTGATACAGACCACAGCTTATCACCCGTCTGCTAATGGCTTGGTAGAGCGATATAACCAGACTCTGGTTAACATGCTATCCCATTATGCTGGAGAGGACCAAATCACTTGGGATGATAGCACTTTCTATCTACTGAGAGTGCTGAAATTTGCCACACTGAATGTTTACATGCCGCTGATTGAGCGAACAGCCTGAAAACCCCACTTTTTTGAGTCCTACTACCCCCAAATTTAGGATTTTTGTCTAGTGTGTCGTAAGTAAGGTTTTTGCCATTAGAAGCTAGCAGTGTACCCATATGGATGACGTCATGAAAGATGACCCGTGGCCAGACCCATACAGCAGCTTCATAAAGGGAAATATGAGGGGTGAGTTGCATTGTCGGTGCTTGATGAAGCGTACTTGAATAAGGGAGGGGTAATAATATAAAAGAAGAGACGGAGGGGGGGAGGTCACAAGAGTATCTGGAGCTTCCAGTTGGCTTCTGAAGAGCCCTCGGATCAGATCAGGCCGCGTCTGAAGAGCCTAATTAGCAGACACCCGGCACAATAATGGACACTGGTCAGCTCCGGAGGTTTATTTATTTACAGTGAAACGGTCGCCTAATTCCTGCACACACAAAGTGGAGCATGACCCCCAACTGGGATGAGGTCAGTAGGAGGGCTTCCCCACCCACTCCCGCCCCCTCCCCATTTTTTCCTCTCTGGTCAAATGCCTGATGAGGTATAGAAAACCCGGCATCGGCGGGGCGTCTTTTGCCCGCGGGGCGCCCCGGGTTAACAATAGACCAGGCGCCCTCCAGAGTCCCCCAATCTGGTTGACGCTAGTTCGTTGGTCGGTGCCTCCGGGGGACACTGGGAGGTCACCAAGGAGGTCACAAACACACAGGGATATTATAGGGGGGGGTTGTACACGTGTGGCCAAAAGTTAGCAGCAACTGATGCAATGAGGCCACAACGCATCGGAGCGGTCTCTGATCTATTGGGGCGCACGCGTCATCAACTGGCTTTCATTCCAACAGCGCACTCGATAAGTGGGATAAATAGAGCTAATAGAGGGGACCTAATTGGCTGTTTGCTCTGGAACCAAATGGGCGGCACGGCCTCTGTACTTGGACCAAATTGGCGACACATCACCGCCATATTGAATTCTTGACGTCATCGGGACGTCATCTTGATTCTAAAACGTCACAAGTAGTCCGCCATGTTGATTCTGACGTCATGGATAGCTGCCATGTTGATTCTGACGTCATAAGTAGTCCGCCATGTTGATTCTGACGTCACTAAGTTGATTCTGACGTCATGGATAGCTGCCATGTTGATTCTGACGTCATAAGTCGTCCGCCATGTTGATTCTGACGTCACTAAGTTGATTCTGACGTCATGGATAGCTGCCATGTTGATTCTGACGTCATAAGTCGTCCGCCATGTTGATTCTGACGTCATAAGTAGTCCGCCATGTTGATTCTGACGTCACTAAGTTGATTCTGACGTCATGGATAGCTGCCATGTTGATTCTGACGTCATAAGTCGTCCGCCATTTTGCTGTTGGCGCCATATTTGAATTTCGACGCCTGTTTACACGGAGTTCGGGTGTTGTAGCACCCAAATGAGTGTGTCGTATGGCTGTAAACCGCTTGGAAAAGTGTGCGCGGGGCTGGTGGAACGAGGCAAAGGCCCCGCTGGCATCGCGAAAGAGGATCCCCTCTCCGCTAATTAAGATGGAGTAATTAGTGGGGACTAATGGGATATGTGAGCCCCATGGTTTGGGAGGAGGAGGAACACACCAAGGATGAGAGGAGGGGGGGGGGGAATATTATAGAGAGAGAGATGAGAGGAGGAGGGGGGTAATCAGGGATCCACTGGATGATACCCAACACTTTTGGCCCGCGGGCCTGGGGCGGTGGGGGGTTGTGCTCTCTTCAAAGGGAAAACCCCTCCCCTAGACTTGCATACTTGTGTTACGGGACAATTTCAATGGGGGCAATGTGGGCGACCGGGATACGTATAATGGAGGCGGCAACCTACTGCCTTATTCAATACGTGACATCCATACCCGCATGCCCTATACATTATACAAGGTGATTCATAACTCGTGTTAATATTCGGCCAGTATGCTCGTTGGGCTAAAACAAGTCGCAAATGTAGAGGTGTGAAATGTCCAATTGTTGCCCCTAGACACGCTGCCATCAGGGATGCCGATATTTTTTTGCGAGGGCTATATAAGTGCACTGAACATTACAGGACGTGACCTGTCTGAGAGGAGGACACACCTTTACATAAAGAGAGTGGTTTATTCCCACGATGCGGGAGTGCGAAATTTCGGTGGCCTGAAAGCAGCCATTCGCAGGTCGCTAAACGTCGCTTAGCAAGTACCTGCAAATGGGCTACCTGCAGGAATATCCGCGCGGTACACGCACAAAAAAAGCCTGGACTTTCGAGAGAGCGACCTCAGCACGATACTGATGATGATGAAGTGCAAATCCCGGCCAGGGATCAAACCTCGTGACAGCGGATCTGACAACGCCGCTTATTATTTTTTTGTGTGTGTGTGCTGTTACGTGTCCGTTTCTTTTCTGGGATGCCGACATTCCAGTGACTCCATTCACAGGTGGCAGGGTCTTCCCCCCATTCCCCTCCTCCCATGTCCAAACCATCATTCCTCCTCAGTCCGTCCTACGCGCGGCCACAGGGCCTGAAAACCAGGTGTCCCAACCATATACGCAACACGGCATATTTGGCGAGCCTGCATCGGAAATGAGACGAGCGGCTCTCTTTTTTGTTTCCAGCTGGCCCGAGTCGTGTTAATCAACGCCCGGTTGCTCGGACACCGGGGGTAAAACAACCCGATGACAAATTCCTTCACTGACAATCATCTGTCTGGGGGGTTTGCCAGGCGCACACGCTCAAAATATGAAGGGAGAATACATTATGTACAACATTGCGCAGCGTACTGCGCAATCTAACATATGCGCATGCGCAATGCGCCAAAGTGGGCGGGGTCAATGCGCAGTAGCTGGCGCAATCACATCGTTTGCGTTCACGGTCGCGACTGTTGGATGCAAAAATGCTCGTAAAAAGAACTAAATGTACGTATGTTGGCGACTGTCATTGGCGGGACTATATAGAGAGGAGGGAAAAGGATCTCTTGGCAGCTGCCTCTCCCCCCTCTATATGCTGAGAGAAGTTCCTTATTTCCTTTAATACCACCAAATGAGCTCTTTGGCGGCTTCGGCTTCTCTGCAAATCCTGCTTTGTTCTTTTTGTGGTTAATTAATAAGTCTTCTCAAAAGAAGGTCGACCGGGAATTGACTTACCAGTGGTGCCAAATTGCTGTCACCAACCTGTCAAAACTGCATAAAATGAGCGCAACTTATATGTTGTAATTAAACAGGCCATGTCGTCGGGGTATGCATGAAATCGGAATTATTTTATTGCCAAAACTAGCAGCGGAACCGTTCTTCGCACAGTGATAGATAAATAAAATAAATGCTACAATTGCAGCACCAAAGCGCATAATTTTTTAAACAAAAAAAAACCATAAATTATGGGCATTTAGACTCAAAAAAGTGCGGTTTTCGGACTTCTCAATCAGCGGCATGTAAGACATCTGTATGCCAAGTTTCAGCACTCTCAGTGCTCCGAAAGTTGGTTAAAAAGGCGTGACATACATCCAACAAACTTTCTGCTGTATATAATATGTAAGATATGCCGATTGATCATCGTGTCATCAACATGGCGCGGTTCTGAATATAAATTACCCATGTTTGGTACACACAAATTAGTCATATTTTGTAGATTGGTAGCCATGCACCTGCTGCCCATGATCGTCTGATGTATGAGGCTTATCTGGGGCTGACTCTTCGCAAAAATATGAGTAAATATGACGCATGTAAAGTGGAGGCTGAGTGCGTAATCCTTCCTGTCGTATATAAGTTATCTGGTGTTTAGTCTGCATGTTTTTTTTTGTTTTTTTTTTGAAGATGGAATGTTCATTTGGCCTCTTCCAAAAAAATGAGAAATATTTTTCGGGGGGGGATGGCGCACATGCCTGGGCCATGTTTCGTTGCGAAAATTATGCAGTAGGCCACACACACACACACACACATTTTCGCGAACAATGAATCCGTCATATCGGGGAGGAATTTACTGATACGGGCCATTAAAAACGCGCAATCACCGGATGTTGGAGGCACAATAGAGGCTCTTGTATAATGGGCCTGCTTTAAGACATTATACAATTACTTAGTACCACTGCTAGATGAACAATATTGTGTTCAATAATTTTTTTGTGCAAATTTTTGACGAATTTTTGCAATCTGAGGCTGTAACGCTCGATTATTATTGGATTCAATTTATTTCGAATTGTAAGGTTGGCCATGATGGTTCCAAACTTTCGAACCGCGGTCAGAAAATAAGTGGACCGGGTTTTGGCACAGTAAAGCTGCACCTTTCTCTCCTGTGCTGGACAGACCATGCGTAGGCGGAACAATAGGTCATATAAAAGGAGCCTGGCCTGCACGAAAAAAAACATTCTTCTCGACCAATTTTTTTTGTGTGTGTGTGTGCACACTTCTTGTTATAATTATTATGTACCGGCCCACCTCTTCCTATAACATTGCACAAAATTCCACCTTGAACATGCAGCCTCAATTTTTTTTTTATCGCGTCTGATTTGCGATTTGGAGGGGTAATGTTATGGGCTCGTAAAATTCGCAATGGTTCGGGGGACTAGTCAATAAGGCGTTAAGTTGAAAACAATGGGGGCCAGATTCAACAATATATGGCCACATCGATGCTGAATTCTGTTTCATATATTGGACACAATGTGGGTGTTTCCATCATGCAAATTTTGTTTCAACTATTTCTTAAGGGCGTACAAGTGCGGGTTTCGGACTTTTCCCACAATCTGTGTTATAGGTAGCCCGGACATACAGACGAACTTTCTTATTTATAATATGCGATAATGTGCGATAGAAGTGTCGTAGGTTGGATCCGCCTCAGTTTCTCCCATATTAATCAGCAGAATTGTAGCTCGCTGATTGTTGCTACCTTTTCCTTATATAAATTGGTTGATTTTTTTTTTTTTTGGAGGGAAGAGGACAGGGAATGTCCGAGATGAAGGTACTTTGAGGTCATGACCTTGTGCGGGGGAAAGTCACGGGGGGAATTTCCCATGGGGGACTCGGCTCTGATTAACTCCTCCACCCCCCCTGGCTCCACCTTAAGAACTTCAAGCTCTTCTTTCCCCCTAGGGGCGATACTGAAGCAGTAGCAAGGCTTGTCACTAAGCACACAGATTAGGGACATTTAATCCGTTTGGAATTCACAAAACTAACTAACGCAACAATGGGTGGAATTTTCGTACCACCGCTAGTTACTGCCAACTTAGCAGTGCCAGTGTTGGCAATGGGGGACGTATATTCCGCCTAATGTCTATAACGGATAGGGTCCAGGCGAAGGATTGCACAGTTTATTTCGCTTACGACAGGTATTGGCCAACATGTTAGACGACAGAGCGGCGAGCGTGCCTACCTCCCCAGTCGGCGCCCAAACGGCGACTGACTGGATCCTGCGCGCGCCTCCTGCTCCCTTCCCCCCCTTTTTGGCAATGGGGCGGAGGAGGAGAGGGGGGGCGACCCGACCCGCCCCCTTTTGGCACCCTCCGCCCGCCCGGTTGTGATTGGGCACGGCTCGGTTCTGACCCGTGCCCGAGGGTGGAGGGCATGCGCTCCAGACGGCCGCCCTGGAAGGTTAGCGCCTTGGCCCAGGGTTCGCGCCCCGGGGCCACACCGGCCGTTGGAGCCCCTGCCCACGCCTGACCTCCAGCCCTGCCCCGACCCTGCGGCCGGGAGTCGGTAGGGATCCCAGGAGGTGACCGTGAGTGCCAGGACGTGATGGCACCTCCGCGAAGTAAAGAGAGCGCGAAACAGTGCGCCAATCGGAAGGCAAGGACCTGCCCCCCACGGCTCCTCGGGGGCGCGCCCGGGCGTCGGTGCGGGCCAACGGCGCTCGCCCCTTACTCGCGCCCTCCCGCCCCTAGACCCCGCCTTACACACAGCCACACATCTCTCTCCACCCCCTCCTCTCTCAAACCCCTGCTACCCCCAGAAGGCAAAGGCACTTGCCCCGCCACCTCCATCTACAGGAGCGAGACCGTAACGTCGCGCTCCCCCTACCCACTGGTGTCAGAGATCAGTTGGGCGCGCGCTCAGTGCCCGCCACGTCACGCGACCGAGCGGACCTCTTCTGCCCTGCGCGCTCCCGGGGCCAAGCCCAGGGGCCAAAGGGGACTCTGACCTCTTACCCCCAGCCATCATACAGTCGTGGGAAGTGCCCCCTTTCTGTCCCCCCACAGCCGGGCCAAAAGGTGATGAACTTGTGCGCGCGTGTTTGAGGCTGCGGTTTGTTGCGTTCGAGTGCGTTCCGGCAGCCAACAAGCTGAGTGCGTCGCCGGGTTGGTCGAGCGAGGAAGCGGTGCCGCAGTACCTGCAGCTGGGGCCGGCCAGGGGCAGCGGGGACGGGGCTAGACTGAGCACCACGTTGCCGTCCAGCCTGCCGACGTTCGCCACGCTGCCCTCGGCGGGCACCATGGCGCTCGTGGCGCCCCCGCCCAGCGTGGCCGCGGCCAGCTGGCGGGACCCGGGAGGATCCGCCGCCGCCGCCGCGGCTGCAGCTGCAGCTGCGGCGGCGGCGGCTGCGGCGGCCGGGCTACCTCCGCCTCCACCGGGCGGACCACCAGACGACATCTCCCGGGACATGGGCGGCCCTGGAGGCGGCGCCAACACCCCTGGCACGCCCGGGGCAGCCGCCGCAACCCCGCAGCCCTCCGGACCCCAGCACAACTCCTCCGCTTCTTCCGCCTCCTCCGCCGCATCTGCCGCGTCCGCCGCGGACAAGAACAGCCAGAACATCGAGTGCGTCGTCTGTGGGGACAAGTCCAGCGGGAAACACTACGGACAATTCACCTGCGAAGGTCAGTGTCGGTGTCAAAAAGTGTTGCGTCTTTTCCGTGCGTCGACAACACCGTTACCCCCCCGTCAACAACGCGGCCCTTGACATTACCATACCAGACGCGTTTTTTCCGCGCGGCAACAACTCCCGGTCTGAAAGTTGGCCCCTCTCATTGCTCTCAATACCATCACGGGACGGTCGTTGGAACCACGCGGTTTTTTCGCATCAGATCGCAATAAAACGTCGAAACTGCCACTTTGCCCTACCCTATTTACAGTGCAATAAAATTTTTGGGGAACCGGATTTTTCGCGAGTTCTAAAAAAAAAAATGGCGTGTTTACACCGACGATAAAATGTTTCCACAACATTTTTGGGGCTGTTTTGTCCGGCCGAGTTGTTTCCGGCACCTTGCAAAAATAGCAGTTTGTATTTTTGCACGTGCAAAAAAACCGCTCGAGCCAAAAGCATGTCCTAGACCTAGTCGGTGCTCAGGTAATTGGCGTTTGTTTGTCACGAGTTGGGGGACATTACAGATTTGCATAACGACACTGTTTTTATTTTCATTTTTTTTTTGCGACTGTTCCACCTGTGCAAAACCGGACCGGGGAGAGAGAAAATAAGGGTTGGAAAATCGGAATAAGTCACGACAGGCAATGCCATTCATACGCGTCACTTGGACCTGGACACGATCGTTTGTCCTGCTGACCAAAGTCGTAGATAATTGCAAGAGAGAGAGAATAAGAAGAAGAAAAAAAAGGTGTGCGTAGGATGCGGAATTTCGCGAGCAAATATATTTTAGCAGGTGAGGGATAAATAGTGATTAGCAGCACAATAATCAGTACTTTGTTACAGCCACAGTGTGCGAGTGGCAAATAAAGCGAAAAAAATAATAGTACTGGACAAAATGCAATAATTAGCAGTTGGACAAATGCGAAAAACATTACCAGCGTGTAAGGCAGACAATTGCAAAAATAAATGTCACAATAGAGACATTTTTATTGCACTTTTTCTGAGTGAAACTGTGGTCTGTACTCTGATGCATTAGAATGATAATCTTTGGCGAATTGTGAGCAAATTATTTGGTGATTACGCTACCGTACATTGTAGTTATTCGGGGGCTTATTAATTTGCAGCGGTGTTGCAAACCCGGTTCTGTAGTTTGTGCAAATATATGCGAGCGTATCGTAGGCCTAAATTATGACAACACTTACTGTGCATGATCATGTGCGCTTGTTTGTAAGTCTCGTACTTGAACTACTTCACTTATGCTGGAGTTATTACTTTAGTATAAAATTTTGATCGTTTTTGGAATGATTTCGCATTTTTTTTTGCTGATATTCGCATCTCCAAGTGAATGTTGTTATGTGAAGGTGCGTAAATTACATAGCCGTGATCTCTATTGTGCTGCCATATCATTGTTCATAACAGACTGTATTCAGCGCGACTGTTACGCAAATTTCGGCGAATTTTGCATGCGTATCAGACACTTTACGGAAACTTGTTCAGCGATTTAAAAAATTCGAAACATGTCTCAAGGTAATGAGTACGGTACAGTGTTTACCACTTCGGAATATTTCACGGTTGTTATTAATGCCCAATGTAGAGAGAAAAATTAGAAATAATTCAGGGCGGTGTGTACAGGTACTTAAAATTATTTTAATTGCAATGCCCTCGTATAAGTAAAAAAAAGCAATCTGCACATGTGCTGCTTTCATGTTGTTGTAATGCAATTTTAATAATTACTGTCATTTAGTAAGTACGCAATTTTAGAGTTCAAAAATGCGTTGGTGACTCGTGATCCTGTGTTTAAAATAGCAGCCTCTTATAATTACTTAGTGTAAACCGCTAGCCCAAGTGCGGGTTTGAATTACCGTTTGCGGCGCACAGAGGCCAACATTGTTGCGAGTGGGGGCCAGCATCAGGTGATTTTGGTTGCTTCAGGGAGTTGCTAGGGTATGGATTGTGTGGTCCATCATCACGCGAAGGGAACTTTAAAAAAAAAAAAACTTCTCGAGTTTAGTAGCTGGTGATCAGCATAGTTTGGCACGCGCCTACAATCATCCTATCAATCAAAAAATTGTCAGTCATCAAATGCACGTGCTCCTCTTCTTCTTCTTCTTATCCAGTGTGACCAACCCCCACCAAACAAATCAGCCAGATCTATATTTCGGACTCCGGCAACAATATTCCATAGATCGCAATCTGAGTTAACGGTAACCCCGGCATAATATACCATTATTCAAACAGCCCCTCGTCGACCCGATTCAGTCAGGCCAGAAACGCAACAAAACAGCCTAATTGATTACTAGGACACCCCCCTGCTGCATTTTGCCCAAATAATTGCCTTTCCGCAACAATCCGGTTTCATTTCCGATGCTCACATTTGGCTGGATACAGGGGCCCACACTCACCAATAATTGCATAATCTTGTAGCAAAGCAGAAAGTTTGTCTGTATGTCCGGGCTACCTAACCCACTTTCGTACTACACTACTGATTGATGGAAATGTCCAAAAACAGCACTTTTTTGTGTACATTTATAAATTTTTTCCCCATTAATTCTGGTTGATTTTAACATGGAAACAGGCCGTGCGAAGAACGGGCTCTGCTGCTAGTGTAAAATAATTGTTTTTTTTTGGCGAATGTGTCTTCAGCTCCGGTTGAGGGTTACCAACTGTGAAGTGGTGGGCAAGGGGTTTTCTGGTCACAAAACTCGTTCTTGTTGGTCAGACTGCCCC
>JYFJ02006305.1:0-20282 GCA_000934665.2 Catajapyx aquilonaris | reverse complement strand
TAAACACTAAAATGGGTATAACCACTCCCCCCCTTCTTTTTTTTTTTTTTTTGTTAAATTTGTTGTCCAATTTCAATTAACCCCTTCGCTACCAGATAGGTTCGAGCCACATACAATTTGGCTTACTTGTACTCCAAAGATAGGTACAAGATATTTGACAAATAATAACAGCTATATTTACCCGTTCAGGGAAAACACTAGGAATGTGTCTGGAACCATTTTACTCCTCTAGAAGTCCTGAAATTAATTTCCAAAAACAAGGCTATAAAAACTTGAAATTAGAGTACTGCCAACCAACTGTTAGGCTGATTTAATTATGAAATACACTAAAATATGTGGAATAACCAGGGGCGGATCCAGAGAGGAATGTTGGGGGAGGAACTATTCTGTATGAATGTTCCCCCACCCCCTCCACCCCCCCTGGCTCGTTTTCAAAGTCCACGTAGCATTTGGACATAACAAAAATGCCGAAATGCGAATTTCGTGCTGGGATCGGTTCAGAAAATGCCAATGAGATGTGGCTGCTTCTGGTTTTCCCCGTTTCCACTCCGCGATGTAGGCTACATGCTATCATAGTAATAACCTTGTTGTTTGGTAAATTCTTGAAAGGAAGGGCAGCAAATATTATTTGCACTCCTGCATGGCCCCTGGGCGGAGAGGTATGATAATTATGGGGTGATTGATGGAGACCATTGAGTTGGTGTTTCCGTGGGGCTTTTGGATGACAGCACCCGTACTGGGGTAGTGGTACAGTACTTTGTTCTGGCCCTACCAGGCACGGTCCGTCACAATTTCTGATGACTTTAGTCAGTTGTGAGGGTAGCAAGCTGAGCGCTAATATATTGTGGGTTGTTATCCGACCAACAATGCTGCCCGTCTTGTGCAGGTCAACCAAGTTATTGTGGCTTTGTCAAGTGCCAATCACTGGTTCCTGGTTAATTGGCAAAGTCACATTACATTATTTTGTTGGCCTGCAGCTGCACAAGGCAGACACCATTGTTGATTGGATAACAACCCACAGTAACCCATCATCCTGCTAAGCTCGCAACTAACTTATATCACCAGGCAATGCGACGTACCGTGCCTGGCAGCTATGCCACAAAGACGTACAGTATCAGTGCAATCACTCCAAGGCCACACAGATGCCACCAGCAAAAAAATGAGGTCAAATCTGAAATGCCTGTGACCTTTCCCATTGAAAGTTACCCCTAGCAGACCAACATTTCACATTTTTCTAGGGTGCTTCATATTCATTTTGCATGGAGAAGGGAGCAAAATACACATATCCATCCATCCGCAGAGTCTAACCCGCCACTCAGATCCCCCATTCCGTCCCGTCCCGGCTCAAAATGTGACCTACAAAGCCTACGAAGGACAAGTATGCTGGGAAACGTCCCACTTTGCAGAGTGGGAAATGAAAACCAGCCATTACACAAAAGTCACGTTTAGGCCCTTTAGAGACGACCAGGGACCAGATGATGTCCAGAACACATTCCTGTTTTCCCCCCGCTATAGATGAGCGGTTCTGATGTTTGAGCTTAACATAAACACGCGCTGCCAGTAGCTGTGGTTCCTTCTGGGACTGCTCCAAAGACATTGAGTACGTTTACATGGGACTAAAAATCGGCCTGACCCAGGCTTCCTAAGCAAGGCCATCGCCTTAGGTAGACCACCCGATCCAAAAGGCTTGGGCTGCGCCCGACAACGGTGCAGATAAGGCCGGTCTATCATAGGCCCAGCGGCTACATGGGAGTAAACGGGTTCGCCTAGCATAGGCTAGGCCGATTTTTAGTCCCATGTAAACGCACTCTATGACCCTGGTTACAGGATGGTGTGAGATTTGTATGAAACAAGGCTGCGCGATAGCGATCGCGGTTCGAACGAAATCTGAGGTGATTTTTATAATGATAAAGAGTCTTAGGCTGATTTGGGTGGGGGGAAATGTTCCCTATCCCCCNCCCCCCCCCCCCCCCCCCTGTGGATCCACCCCTGGAATAACCCTGAGAACCATGCAAAACGAATTTGCTGAAATCGTCGTACTTTGCAAGAAATAAATTAATACTTATTTGCGGCTTTCTGGCACTTCACGATTAGCAAATTTTGGGCGGTTTCCGAACTTTCTCCATTTTTGGAAGGCGAATTCCCACCATGCATGCATCTTTGGATCAATCCTATCCGACGCGTGCACATATAAGCCTACGAGGGCACACGCGTGGATGGCCATCGAATGAAATTTCCATGATGTCCCTCACCTTCACATTTCTGCGCTGCATCTGATTTTCATACAGTTAATCTGTTACGGCAAGTACCTAGCCGCGGTGGACTCCTAAACACCTCAATACAGCTTCCGATGGTCTGTACGTAACGCATGGAATTGCCCATAGCAAAATTTCCCATAACTGAAAGTGACTCGCATACTTGGAATACCTTGTATGTGTTGTTAATGTTATGATGATGACAAAAACAATATCTTTTCCTTTGGTGATGCTGACCACTTGTAAGTGTTCTTATGGGGTATTTATTATGTAGTTCCCTGGATGCCTCTGTAAGTAATTCGTGCAAAGCAAACACTGGAAATTAATTTTTTGTGAGAACAGCTAACATTGGTGAAGAACTGAGGAGTTAGGTCTTTAGTCGTAACCTGGAGGACCTAGCTAGTACAGGTTCTATGACCCCCAATCTGACTGATCTTCAGCGACACCATGAAATGTGCCATTTTCTGCACTTCTTAAGCTTAAGGGCTGGTGCAAACGAGGGGATTCGCGAGCGATAAGTTGCCTGTGAATGCACTTGAAAAAGCATCCAGCGCATGCGCCAGGAGCACGCCAAAATTTCTAAAATGGTACAACTGGGGGGAAACCTGAACGCTCAGGCAGGGGCCAGGCAATTTCTCTCCTCCCGAATCCCCTCGTTTGCGCCAAGCCTAAGGCTTGTGCGCTTTTTTTTCTACTCCGTGATAGAGCCTCTGGCTCTTTTAGGGGAGGTGGGATACCACCATATTTTCTTAATTGTTTTTCCATTTTTCTTCAACTCTGGTGCAGGGAAATCAAGGACATTGATTTGGGGTAAAGATAGGGATTTTTGGGGAGGGAACATAGGTGCAGGTGCATTGTCGGATATTGAGTCATGCGCTGTTCCCCAGGAGGTTAGGTTGCCAAACACCTCCAAGGTGCGGGTCAGAGACCCTCCCGATGCAGGTGAAAGGGAACTCCCAGGCAGGGATCGAACCTGGGACCTTTCACTCGGCAAGCCGAGACGTTACCATCTCGGCCACCACACCTCCCCATATTGTCATTAAAATATACTTGTGATTGCTGATGTCCTGTGCATCAGTCTTTTGGCTAGTAATTGTACATTGACTGTCATTATGAAAATGGTGCCATATTTAATTGTATTGCATTTTACAGTCTTGACAAAGTTTATGCATACTTAAAAGAAAGTACACATATCATGATAGCCCAGATCTTGGCTCATGTGACCTCACCATTGAGAAGACTTATCTAACTTTGAGAGGAGTTGGGAGTGGTTTCCTGATGTGCAGGTTCCATACATGTGGGAGCCAGGGATATAATCAGATACTTATACTATTCCTCACAAATACTCAGTTGGTGTATGTGTCACTATTATGCCATAATTTTCCCTTCCCTTTTTTCCTCCCAATGGATTACAGTTAACTTGATTGTTCTTCTTCCCAGGTCATAATGGAGGATGAGGGTGGCTCTGGTGGCCTTCCTGACCGTCCTTCTCAACGCAGTGGTGCCAGCGTGGTTCCTGGAGGTGGTCCCGGGTCCATCTCTGGGGCAGACACGTTCATATCGGGAATCTCCAATCCTGTGCCCCCACTCGCTGATTACGATCGTTACTCCTACCTCTCAGAACGCCTGGGAGGAGCTCGTGGAGGAGGGGATGCGCGGGGTGAATCCCTCCTCTCTGCGCCACCGCAGGATCTCCTCTCTCTCCCACTATCTTCATCCTCTGCTGCATCTGACTGGGACGATGTTCGCGTGCGGTATAACTACTATCGTGATCACGGCTACTTTTACGACCGCGAAGTCACGTTTGAGGATTATGTCAAGTGGGAAGAGTGGTGGTACAAATATCAAGAGTGGTTGGATGCAGAAAGATATTATCATGAGAGAGATGGGAGAGAGGGAGGGAGGGAGAGAGACTGGGATTCATGGAGATATCGTGGCCGGTTCGAGCGGGAGTTGGAATTTCGGTCTGGAAGCAATCCAGGGCAGTCCAGTGGAGGCAGCGGGAAGAAGCGAGTAAGAAGTCGGGATCGCGAGCGCGATAATCGGGGTGGTGATGCATCTGGGAAAGATGGGAAGGGTGGAGGACGTGGAGGAGGACGCAAGAGGAGGAAGTTTTGAAGGATGGACATGATCGCCTTGAGGTTTGTTTGTTGTTCATACCTGCCCCGCCATAGGGGTTCATGGCCCTTATGAATTCAGTGGGCTGGCCTCCTGTCTGTTGGATATCACGAATTGTTGTTACATGTGCACTCTTTAAAAGGTACAGATGAACTTCAGCATAAGCTAATTTCTTAATTGTGGAAAAAAACAGAAAGTCAGTTCCTTCCTTGTGCTGGGGAGTATAAGGTGACTGGCATATGATATAATCAGGATCCCTTGCATAATAATAACACAATAATGCTAACAACATTAACAGCAACAATGGGGGCAAGTTAATTTAATGGTTATTGCCACACTCTTGCACGTTTACTTACACATTTCTCACATTCACCATGCAAGTGTGAGTGCTTGCAACTCATTCACATTTATATATTTTCTATGCATTAGGCTGTAAGAATCATGTCAGTTTTAGATGTTAAGGAGTATGTGAAGCATAATTTTACAATCTAGTATGTTTATGATATTAAGAGGATTTATTAAGTGAAAGGTCATCTTTTCAGTGACAGGGAGAAAAAAGTGACCCTCACCAGGCAAACTAGTGAGCCAAGGACTTAGAAGTTGTCCTGAACCATTGGATGTGTAGGATATTTTGACAATGAATTTGTGGACAAAAATTTGAAAACTTTTGTAATAAGCTTGCCTGTAATTTACAAAAAATTTCTGCAAGAAAAAAGTGCAAATGATAATATGTTTTGGAAAGTCTATCATTTATCCGCACCTAGCGACGCGGCGGGGTTGGGAAGGCGTGGTGGGCTCCAAACATGTTGGCTACGGGTCGAAAACAATCGGTTCCCGGGAGAGCACAACAAAGGGCGTCTTATTACCCCTGCCACCTGAACTGATCAGACAAGTGCTAGGACCACAGTATTAATGAAGGAGGTGGGAAATATGAAAGCCATGATGGTTGCTGCAGTCCGTTAACCCAAAGAACGACACTTCATCAAGCAACCGTGAAGGCATTCGAATTTGGCTGGCAGCAGTATCAAGGCACCCGATTGTTTGCGACGCAACGTTGCCAACAGTCAGGAGGCCCCGTGTCCGCCCAACCCCAACCGCGTTGTTAAGGTGCAAATAAACAATAGTTTATCCCATGTTTTTTTTGTGTGGCACAGTTGAAAGTGATTTTCTGAAAACAGCACATCATGTACATCACAGGAAAGTCTTGGTTGCCAAATATCTTCTGTTTAGAATCATTTTACATGTACCCAGTTAGGCGCAGTATAATTTGCCTTAGTCACAGCATGCTTGGTAATGCTGGTTTGTAAGTTGCTGTTTATAGATGGCTGTGCTGCCATATGTAGCTAATAGTGTTTATTTGTACTGGATCATTCTGCATCATGATACAGCTGGTTTTTAGTGGGATTTTAATATCGTGAATGTTTTGGGCCATCTATTGGTGCAAAGACATTGGTCGAATGGTAAGAAATATGGGGGATGATTTATTAGGGGTATTATTGTTTCTTCATTTATTTGTTTGAGTGGGAAGCAGCCAAAGCAACTGAGGCTATCAGGCTGTAAGAAGAGAGGATAAGTAGGAAATGGAGAAGAGTAGAATCAAAAGAGTGAGAAAGAAGATTGAAAAGGTAGCAGGCTATCTGCTTTAGTCTGGCTCCTACTTCATGGAGCCGCTAGGCAGACCATGTCAGTGGTGGAAGTTATCACTGGCATCACAGTAGGGATTGTTGGAGCATGCAAGCCTCACCCTTTTTGCAAGCATTAATTAAAAGGATGGATCCACAGAACTTAATAGTAGTAGCTAATACTTTTGACAACCACTAAAAGAAACCAAGCAAAAATAACTGCTTAAAACTGAGCAAGTTAATGATAAAAAAATTATAAAGTACTGGATGTCTATGAATGCTGAAGCTAAGTTCATCTGTACATTGATTAATTGTTTTCTTTTAAACTTGGGAGTGGTCAAGAAATTGATTGAGAGTTTTTGGCTGTTAAGGAAATGAAAGGTAAAAGGAGAAGTGCCATGTCAGAAAATGTGGCTGTTATAATGGACTGCACAAATAAATGAACCTCTAACCAAATTGTCTGGTATTTGTTTTTATGAGTTAAAAAAGAAAGTTGAGTAGTGTCTAAGTGTAACTTTTTTGTATGGCACACTGAATGCATTTTCTAACAAATCAATCAATGGCAATGCCATTACTGCAGCTACTTGATTTGGTATGTTTATTATTATTTGTACATTGATTTGCACTTATGAAAACTTATTTTGATCCATCTGTAAAGGCTGGGAGGCCAGTTCAGATCTCTCTAAGATGGTTGCATGACTTTAGCCTTGTCATCTGAAATGATTAATGACCATATTGTCTGCCTGCCAAGAGCAGCACTTGTGAATTTACTCTGAGTTCATAATCATAACTTTGTGTATACAGGGTGAAGGGAAACTCGTGCCCAATTGCCAGGTAGACTGATAGTACTCGCAAAACTAATATAGGGATGTGCAATTAATTTCGAGTTTCGTGACGTCACATCCGCTCCACCAGTTTCAAGGAAGCAAGTGCCAGCTCGAGGGCCTCCAAATAAACCAGCTTTGGTCCCCTAACGCATCGTCCATGTGCAAAAGGCGATCAAATCCCGTCAGAGTAACAATCCAGGTGCGACACCAGTGCACTTTGTCGTTTTTTACCTCA
This sequence comes from Catajapyx aquilonaris, assembly GCA_000934665.2. Lineage (NCBI taxonomy): Eukaryota > Metazoa > Arthropoda > Diplura > Dicellurata > Japygidae > Catajapyx > Catajapyx aquilonaris. Next base: position 13,225 of record JYFJ02006305.1, on the reverse strand, counting down.
TATTTAGTCAATTAGTTTTTAGCTCCATTGCACAGTTAACGCGTATGGCGCCCTTAAAGTGTAGAGGGCCAGATGGTGGAATATGAGGCAAAAACGACGAAGTGCATGGGTGTCGTACCTGGATTCTTACTCTGACGGGATTTGATCGCATTTTTGCACATGGACGATGTGTTAGCGGACCAAGGCAAGGGACCGGAGACCCTCGAACTGACTTTGCTTCTTAAAAGCTGGCGGAACAGATGTGACGTCACGAAACTTTGACGGCGCTGTACGCATTAACTACGCAACGGAACCCGAAACTAATTGCACATCCCTATATTAGTTTTACAAGTACTACAAGTCTACCTGGCGATTTGGCGTGAGTTTCCCTTCACCCTGTATAGTGGTGTAAGATGCCCATACCTTTAGCATACGGGAGGTTCATGCTTTTGAGATGGATATGGGCATTATGTACTCAAGGAACAGTATGACTATAGTGTTTTTGATGCTGTTCTTCCAAATAATACCATCATGACTAATACCAACATTTACAAAAGCCCTGAGTGAGCGGCTCCTGCCCAGCAGCCAGCCATGCCAGCAGGATGTGTCGGAATCTCTCTAGGTTTTTGTGAAAGTAGGGAAAAGTCATGGTGATGTCGGTTGGCAGAATATTTGCAGGAACACAACTGGTTGGTTGGTTGATGATTGATTGATTGATAGGGGGAGCCAAAGCAACTAAGAGTATCTGGCACAGGGGAGGGTGAGAGGGGAAGAAAGATTTTAGGAGAAAATGAGAGAACCCATGCGCACACGGAGAGAATCTCTTAACACTCTTTCAACGTGAGAATCCTCTGTCTGACCCGGGGATCAACCACGGGACCTCAGAGGTGGAAGTCTATGACATTAGCCACTACACCACTGTGCCGCCCTGGAACACAATTGGTATCCCGTGTATATACTCCGTATTGTTAACTGAAAAGTTGATGCAAAATGCGACAATTTATCAGAAAGATGAACTACAGTAAACTGTCTTGACCACTTGATTATCTCAGTCGCACTTGACTGATTTGACCATTTGGCATGTGAGTATTTTATGTTTCGGATGAAACAACATATTTCACCCACTATTGACAGCAACATTTTGTCACATTTATAGTTTTTTTGTTTGTCGTTGTTCATAATATGATCATTTGCTTGGATTGGATGGATCAAGAAGAAAAGTGACTCTTGTTGATTGGATCCTTGTTTCTCAAAGACTGGACAGGAGTTAGAGAATTTTGTTATTCCAGTACTTACTGAATATTGTCTGTGACATATGTTGCAGGAAAAAATATACTTGAAAAAGAAGGACGAAACCTGACAGTTTATCAACTATACTTTGTAGTTCATGTTACATTTTGCATGTAAAGATAATTTGAGAGGTTCAGCATGATAACAGTATTGTAGTATTCGTGTATTAAAGTTGCCCTATTGATTTACACCAATGAGTAAACATAATTGATAAAAGTAAGTGTACTTCATGCTGAGCTTCACATGCATATTGAAGAGTCCTTGTGTGTACAAGAATGTAGATCCTGCAGCTAACGTCACTTAAGGGTTTTCTATGATTGAGATGGAAATGAAGGTTTCTGAGTAGTTTTATTGCAGATACATGTAATGTTAACTTGTAGGTTAATAATAAAATAGAGCAGTATGTATTTCTGTGACTGAATATTCATCAGAGTTTCAGAATAATTCAAGGACCTGTTCACACCGTGTAAGTCATATGATTTTAGCACTAATGGGGTGGTGATCTGATTTTTTAGGTTTTTATCAGGTTTTTTTTTTCTCTCTCTCTCTCTCCATACTCTTTTAGGTACCTTGATACAGTCATGATATCACAGACAGTGATGGCCATCACTATATTGATGATTTCTATGACATTGTTTTTTGAGAAGGGGGTAGGCGAGACACATCAGTATTTTGGGGTTCAGACAGCTTCCCTTAGGTGATGATCATAGATGGTGATGATGTTATAAAGTAGTGAGAATTGCCAAAGGTCTGACTCCAGGATTGATTATTTCTACAGATTGTGGCTTGTGGACACTGAATGCCTGATATACAGGGTGTTCCAAGTTTGTGGGTAGTTTTTAGTTATCACTGATATACGGTAGCTGAAGCAGTTATTTTCGTGTAACTTGATGTGCCCTGATCCAGGTGCCCCATTACTCCCATGCATGGTCTTATAATACTGAGATCTGGTCACTACCTCTTATCCCCTGCCGGGGGTTTTTGCGTGAGGTGCTCACTTGAGAGCGCCATGAGAGCGCCTTTCACTGCTATATTATGTGGCGACCCTACCGGACGGTGCTGAACTTAGGTAGAAGGGAAGCTGCTACATGAGGGGCCAACATGGCCGCCGGCGACCATGTTGGGTCCCCCAATGTAGCGCTTCCCTTTTGTACCTATAAAGTTCAGCGTGGTCTGGTAGGGTCGCCACATAATGTAGCAGTGAAAGGCTGTCTCATGGTGCTCTCAAGTGAGCACCTCATGGCGATAAGATAAGATTATCGGGGTAGTGTCCAGGGGTTGCTCCCATGTGATAAAATATGGGAGTTTCAATAGAATAAGGCACCTTGACCGGGGCTCAGCAAGCTACAAAAAAATAACAGCTTCAAGCGCAATTTCCTCTTAACTGTAAGGCCCAAACTTGGAACACCCTGTATATGCTGATTCGAAAGAATAAGTTGTGTTGCCTTTAGATGGTACTATTGGTCAAATGTAATTGCAGTTGCTTTCACATAAATTTAATTTAAATTTTTTTAAAAAAATTTTTTTTTCATTACCCCACGGGGGGAGTTATACTACTCCTTAGGGGGGGTGGGTTGCCACCTTTGGAATTTGTTTTGGAGCGAGTTTAAGAATAATCTTAATTAGTATGCTCCAAGGGTGGGTGGGAGGGGATGTGCAAAGTGCAAGTGCAATGTCTCTAATCGTCATTTTGTGAACTCCCCCGGGTGGCTTAGTCTGCCGGAAATTGCCACCCGAAACGAAGCCAGAGATGGCCCAACTCTGCACGAAAGAAGGTGGGAACCCCGGGTGGGGATTGAACCCGGGACCTTAACTTCCGTGGGCGCGCGCGTTACCGCGGCGCCACTCCGTCTCCCCCATGAATTTAATATTAGAAAGTGTCTGCAGTAATATTTGGCCAATAGTAGAGCATTTCATAACTTGAAATAATTGTTATTTTAATGGGATTTATATTTGATCAAAAATTTTGATGAAATTTTGAAGTTGCAAAGATGTAAAAAATGACTCCCCATAGGGCCAACCTTTATGCTGGACACCACTTTCATATTCTATATTCTAAGAGATATTACTGTATTACCTCACATAAAGTGGCATGCCGGTGTCGTCGAGATTGACCAGGTTATAGAAATGCATGCCAATCTAAGTGAAGTATGCTGGTACAGTGCTGGACAAATTAGCCGTCGCTGAATGTTTTTTTTCGGCGGCGGCGGCACCTGGCAACCCTGTCCGGCAGGCCAATTCAAACATCAGCCCATGGAGTGCGCTTCCATTGTTGCCACTGTTTACAAATCGAGGGAGTGACCCCAAAATGACTTATTGCTTCTAACATCATTATTTTTCCCGTTCTTTCCTGCATATATCCCTGCAGATACTGTGTAAGCAGGCAGAAGAGACCCGTCGCTGGGTCGTTCGCGTCACTCACTCGATTTGTAAACAGTGGCAACAATGGAAGCACTCTCCATGTGCTGGTGTTTGAATTGGCCCGCCGGACGGGGTTGCCAGGTAACACCGCCGCCGGAAAAAAACATTCAGCGACGGCTAATATGTCCAGCACTGTATAAGGCGAGGTTGTCTTAAGTACAGCATTATCACACTCTCTGTAAAAATTATTATTACTCAAATGAATGCATTACACCATGTTCTACAATGCAGATACAGCCCAGGACACTTCTATTGCCTGACACATCCCATAAGATCATTCGTTAAGTTCAAATTTCACGGCAATATTTTCAATTAAAAGGGAAAGGCTGCAAGCAGGGAAGCATGGCTACCAGTATATTTCATCCTCTTGACTTTGGATTTTATTATCTGAGTAACAAGGCTTCTCAGACGAATTTATACCACTACATAAAGTGATGCTCTCATTGCCAGCAAGATCTGAAATGGGGGAACTATTGAGCAAAGTGAATGACTGAAGGAATTTGCTTTGATTCTTTGAGATGGAATAGGGGGTGCCCCCTCCTAAAGCAGGCTTACAATGGAATTGGTCACATTTTATGCCCTGTGCAGCAGAACTTACATATTCTCACAGCCCTGTACTCGCCAATTTTTCACATAACATTATTTTAGTGCGGTACCAGAAGCATTCTAAAAATTTTGTCAAGGATCAAAATTGCCGAAATTTACCTCGGTTATTGCGGCATGCTGGTCGACCTCGTTTTACACCTGCATGTGAGGTAATACGGTATGTTGATCACACACAAACACCCACATACAGTTGACTCCGGATATCACAGCCTCGGCTATAACAGACTTTTGATTATAACAGACTCGAAAGGCCAGTCCCGGCAAACTTCCATATATGGCTTTTGTATTCAGCTATAACAGACCTTGGTTATAACAGACTGATTTCTGCAGTCCCTTGGAGTCTGTTATATCTGGAGTCAACTGTGCATGCAAATGCACACTCCCAAACTGGTAACTTCAGGTAAGGTAAATGTACCAATTTGTGGTCCCCCATCTTTCAAACCCAATTTATGACCGCCTATGGAAGAAGTTAAATAACAAGAATTCAAAACAAGTAGCATAGTAATTAACCACTTTGGCAGCACTTCCTAGTATCGTTATTTAACCACCTGTAGGGAGGTGAAGGTCAGTGGTGATTTGGTTCTCAACAGATAAATAAGAGTGTCAAGTGCTGCACAGCCACAGTGTAATATGGGATGAAAAGTGCCAATTCTGTTAAGAGCAGAATTTCGTTTCAAATTTTTTTACACATTTATTTTAAAATGGGGAAACAGTTTGAAGGTTAATTAGTAATTGAAGATGTCCTTTTCCTCTTGTGAATGTTTGTTCTAATCGTACTGATGCATTTCAAGAGTTAGTGTGGGTGTCAGAAATTGGGGACTGAAATCTGTCATTTGCCAAGTGACCCTAAGAAATAGGGTTTATTTACATTCGAATTGTTACATTATCAATCATATTGTAATAGTTTTATGATTAAATGAAAAGGACCTAAAAGGAACTTTCGTGCATAGCCTTTTCAGTCGTTTACGATGATCGCATCCAATTAATGACACCCTCTGTCATAAATAAGATGTTAGGAGTTACGCTGTCAGGATTTGGTATTTTATGTGTTTGCGAGAAATATTGACATTATTTGGACTTTTATTTCTAACTTAACTTTTTGCCAATGCACGGATAACCTGCAACACGGATAATCGTGAGTACAGTGTACATACTCGTCAGAAAGAAGCATAAAAACATCACTGATAGAATGGATAGATAAATCAAATGGATAAAAACAGGTGTCACAAATTGGTCAAGATGTTACATGATAGCAAAATTCCATTAAGGAAAGTAAAACACAGATTCAGATAGAGCACGAAATAGACTATCCAGACATGTCTGTAACTGTAACATTCTTTTATTCTTTTGGGTGTTATGTGCAGAACCCAAAATCCAATTTTTTTACCTTAAGATGACCGTATATAAATTGGTAGGTTTACCTTAGTTTGTTAATAGGTGAAGTGTCAGTCAGGCAGCAGCTGTGGTGCTCCTTCTGACCAGCACCAAGGAGGAGCAGAGAGCTGTTATTCATTTTTGTGCTTCAAAGGGACAAACCCATGAAAATTCATCAAAAAAGGGAGGCACAATATGGACCTGCCGTGCATATACGTATCTAAGAATAATGTAAAATATTTCAGGAGGGTGAAAGCAGTTCTTGGCGATGTCACAGCCAGGCTAGACAAATCAAGCTGCACTAACTTGAATCTTTTTACACCACTCATAGACATGCCACCATCCTTATGTAACTGATGTCCAACCCACACTAAGCATATCAATACATTGCGTGAAACTATGGGTACCATATTAGGTTACAACTGTTGCTGTTGAAAAGCATCCAAACCAGCAGGTTTAAATAATTGTTTTTGCCATGTTTAAACCATTTATTTGATCCACCTTTGTAGCTGTCTGATGGCTCTATTTTGTAATGCAGAGTGGTAGGAAAGATGTGTCCTCATGAATGTAGGTTACTTTTTTCTAATCCAAAAGGATGTGTTCTAGGATCAGTGGCATGGATCCTGTTAATTTTGAGTAATTCTTTTAGTAATTTCTTAGTATTCCTAATAACAGTGGCTGAAAAGTAAAACTAATTTTTTCCCCTCTTTAGGGTTGTATGAATGCAAATCGGGAAAAATATTCATTTATATGTAGGTGCTCACATTACATAAACCAGTGTAATTGGAGAATTTCTAAATTTGTATTCATACTTAAATTTACAATTGTGAAATCTGGCTTTTCATTAACTTAAATTTACAGTTATCTCAAAATGGACACTGAAGGCTTTAGGAGACTTCGACATTATTTATTTCATTTTTTATTGCAAGGATATGAGAAGGGAATATTTTAGTTGCACATTTTTCACTAAAACTGACATTGCCCAATTGAAGGGATGAGATCGAGGATGAGACATGAAATCATGATTACTCTGTAACTGATTTTATGAAAAGTTACTTTAGTGAACAATAAGCAATTTGAAGTACAAGGATATGTTGTGAAGAAAATGAATGAATGATGAATGGATCTAGTACTATGAGGAACTACCTCATGGAAATTATAATGATTTGTGGTGAAACCCATTCTGGAACAGATGCTTACTCCAGTTTATTTTGTCAATTTGAGCCTCATTGCGAAATTACATGGATGTCAATTCAATAAATTATTGATACATTTTGGCTATTAAATAATTTAATAGCCAAAATGTATCAATAATTTTTCAAATTTCTAACACATGGATGCAGTACAGGTTGAAGGACAGACTTCATGTGTCATTATCGGGATGAAATTGAAAAATGCACAATTTCGACCATAACATCGCGATTTATTTTCACTACTTTGCTTCGCATTTTTTCGTCATTAAGTAGCTCGAATCCAGGTAGCTACATTGCAGCGCACTCCAAAAAATTTCGTGACGTTACTGGAATTAGCAAGCGGACAGTTACATGAAATAAAATGTCAACTGATACCATTTCTTGGATGCTGCGGACTGGGTTTCCTCTTAAGAAAGAAATCGTCTGGGATTAGCACCGAAAATATGGAATGCAGGAATTGTAGCCCATCTAATGGCTGTGACCATTGCTTTACGCCAAAATGGATGGCAACTACTCCTGTGTGGCAGATGTTTGTATTCTACGTTTTGTTTTCAAAGTTAAGTAGTATCCATCTTGAGTAATTCTGATGTGAGTATCTATACTTTTAGTTTCTCATTTCAGGAAAAATTAGCATAATAATTGAACATGTGTTTTGTACATTTTTATGGTGATATGACAAGTTGCACTTGGATTAATAGGATGTCATGGGCTAATGTACTAAAGTTAGCATTGTAAGCACATGTAAAGTTAGCATTCAATAATTTATAACATATGCCATAAATGAATGGATTTTTAATTGAAAATAAAAGTTATTCAATTTTGAGAGTGATGATGTATGGGCATTGTGAGTTTTACAGGAATATTGCAGAGCATATGTCACAACGTCTTGGAAAACATTATTTTGCACAAATAGTTTGAAGTTGGAATTAATATATTGCAATGTCAGCAAGAGCCATCTAAATGCCATAGGTCTGGTTCCCAACCCCTGGGTCGCGACCCTAAATTGGGTTGCCAGCATGTTTTTAAGGGTCGTGGGGAAGGCCTGAAAAATGAATAAAAATAAAGAAAAAATATAGTAAGGCAAAAAAGGAAAAGTTTGGGATGAAATTGATTTCAAATCTACATAAGCATTGTGCCTGGTTGAACGATTTGGCAATAAAAAAATTCGGGGGAAAATCAGGATTGGGGGGTNGGGGGGGGGGGGGGGGGGGTCATACGGGTCGCTAGGTCCAGGAAAGGTAGATAGGGTCGCGATGAAGAAAGGTTGGGAACCACCAGCATACAATGTGCCTTTTGAAAGGTTCGGGCAGTGAATACTTGATCCTGATGGCTATTAGTGAATAAAATTAGTGTAATGTATTGTGCCTTGCTTTGGCTGCGGCATGGTCTGGCTCGGTCTGGCTGTTACTTCTATCATCTCAGCAGGGTATTATTTTCTGGTGTTTTTTCTCCGTCCATCTCTTCGACCATGTATACATGGTCGAAACTCCCGCTAAAGAATAGTATCGATTCTCTATGGTAGACAGTCGATACGGATATGTGACTGGCGATAGAGTCATCCAGAAATGGCGACAGATAACCGTCGTAATACAGAGTTGAAGGCGATCTTTCGAACGGTGTTGGGAACTGATAAGTGTTCACCATTGATAGGAGCTGGAGGTTCGGAACTAGGGAGCAGTAGGGGTGTATGCTGATACAGGTAGCGTCATTTATAAGCCGTTTTTGTTACACGCAGACTCACACTGGGACCGACCGGTGGATCCGAGAGCCTCAGATGCCGAGGCGGCCGAGTACTACAGAAAATGGAAGGGAGCGGCAGGAGGGGACGCAGGCTGGTCAGGCGGGTTTAGAACCCATCACTTACTGCCCAGGTTTTATTTCAAGGTGGAGTTATGTTTATTACATTTGGTCGTGTAAGAAACGGGCTGGGTGTCAACAAGGGGAGGACATTGTAGGGACGGTAGTCCCTTCAAGTAAGAGCGTATTGTTGATTTTGAACTCTTCATTGTTGGGGATGATCTTGGGACTTTTTTTTTGTGAGGCATATCTCAAATATCATTGCTGGTAGAAGTGTAGAATTTTCAACACGTGTCCGGGCCCCCGTGAGCCTGTACACAAATAGGGAAAAATTATTAAGCACCCACTGTTAATACGTATATGTTACGCATATACCGCTGCCGTTTCTGAACAACACCTCTTGTTGACTTTCTTTTAACAAAGATAAAAAAAACATTGTTAACTGAAGACTTGTGGAAACGTAGGATACGTGATAATATCCTTCAGCATCAGGCAAAGAGTTCTGCTATTATACAATATAATACCTAGAGGAGGTACTCCCTATTCTTTTCCATTAGACAGGCTGAGGCAGCGGCCATCTTGTTGGAGGTAATATTGTTGTCCTAACAGTTGTCTAGCAACTGGGACAACAACCAATAATGACAACTGGGCGACAATTAGTTCAATAATGTCAGGCGTCCGCCATCTTGTTGGAGGTAATATTGTTGCCAGTATTGTTGCCTGCCTCGCATTTCAGCCCGAGTGCCTCCTCTAGGTGTATAATATATAATATAGCAGAACTCTTTGGCATCAGGTACTTAGATGGTTGCTTAATAGCCTACTGTACCTGGTGCGGTATGACAACGAGGGGCGGAAAATTCATACACAACTTCTGGATTTGAATCCTGAATGTATTACTTTAGATTCAAGGATATTTTCTTGCAATGCTGCCATCTTTCACCATGGCAGTACATTGGATTCCGGTCATTACACCGCCTTGGTCAAGTAGCAGGTCCTTGGTTTCATTTAAACGACCTGGTGGTGAAGGAAGTGGCGGACCCAACCGGGATTATGAGAGAGGCCATGATGTTATTTCTTGTCCCTTCTATACTCGAATAAAACTAGATTAAATTACATGTTTAAGTTCCTTTGTTAAAAAAAAAACCAGCTGCAATTATCCCAAAAACACTTCCTACGGAATTAAAAAAAAGAAAGTAAGAGCTAGGTGACGGATAGAATTTACTTAAACAAGACGGAGCCACGTAAGAGCTACACCTTAAGGGTTAATGTAGCCCAGAGGTCTTACGCATTTTACAAAATTAAATACATAGATGAGGTATGCAAATGTCGCTGCATCTAACGCATCCATATTATGTAACAATATTGTACATACATACATACATACATTCACGGCATATTCCCATCAAGATGGGGTTACCAGCGATGACAAGGTAGGCCTTACAGTCCACCTGGCCATCTCGAACGACCAGTATAATGAACAATATTGTAATCTTTATATATGCTCATCTCAACCATCCATTTATGCTCATCTCAACCATACAGCCAATCTATCAACAATCACCAGCTTCTCAACAAATCAATTAACTTTTCTACAAACAAGCTCATGAATCAATGGATGAAACACTGGGAAATAACTGTTCTTGCAGAACAACCAAACAATTAACAACAAATTAATGAAAATTTCAACAATCGCATGCTTTTGTCTTCATGCCAGCAGACAGTTCAAATTGAGGCAGAGGACAACTTGACCGGCAACCTGGCAGACAGACAGAAGGGTAGCAAGCACCTGAACAGACTGAGAGAAGGATACCTCGCGAAACATCGACTTACACGAGGAGGGGTTGGTGAACGGCTCCATGGGCACTAATGCCGTGCCCAAAATCATGTATGTATTTAATTTCGTAAAATGCGTAAGTAAGACCTCTGGGGTACATTAACCCTTATGGTGTAGCTCTTACGTGGCCCCGTCTTGTTTAAGTAAATTCTATCCGTCACCTAGCTCTTACTTTCTTTTTTTTAATTCCGTAGGAAGTGTTTTTGGGATAATCCAGAATGTGTTGCATGGGGTGAGTTAGGGTGGGATTGTTATATGTTGGTTTTAAAACGTTGCCAAAAAAAGACAAAAAAATCCTGCTTGCCAGTCCCATTTAGACAATTGGTTTCAGGAATTCTTCCCCAAAAAATCTACATTATAGAGTGATTGAACAAATCTTGAGTTAATAGTGGACACCATCACCGTGTCAATAAGGCATTTATCGCACCATGTAATCCAGGGTTTGCCAGCCAATGGCAAGCATGTTTAAAAAAAAAAAAACACTGGAAAGGCCACTTCACAAACTTGGGAGTTGCGAGTGTTGGGAATGCGGGCCTTTTGCTCCCCACATGCAGAAAGTCCACCCAGTTGGATGCCATCACCTTTGTGAATAGCCCCTCACAAGTTGTGAGTTTGTGAAATGGCTTTAAGTCCTGTGGTGCCCTCTCAGTGCCACTGAGGTGCTCAGGCAACTGCTCCATTGTTGGAATCATATTCCAGGTGAACTGGCATTTAGAAGTCATCATTTTAGGCTCTGTCAGAAGGAAGGTGGCGCAGTGTCTTGGACTATGGCCACACCACCTTTGAGATCACAACTTTGATACCCACATTGGACAGAGAATTTTCTTATTTCACAAGAGTTTTGACAGGTTTTTAAGATTTCCGCATGGGTTTTAGTGTTCCCTGCCATTCTCAAAATCCATTAGCAATGTAGTTCCTTACAAAGTTGAGCAAAGTAGTAATGACTTTATTATCATTACATACGAGGGCTGTTCAAAAAGAAACCGAATTTTTTCTATACAGACTCCATTGCTCAATTTGCAAAATTTTAAGCACTGTCTCCTTCACACTAGCTCCCTCTACTGGTGATAGACAGTTTTAAATTTTTTCTTCCATTGTTGGAATGCTTCCTGGAACGCACTTTCTGTGATGGCGCGCAGTGCTCTTGTCGCATTGTCCTGAATCGCTTCTATGGTTCGGAAATGACGTCATTTCAAATTGGTTTGAAGTTTTAAATATAGCAAAAAGTCTGCTGGGGCTAAGTCTGGAGAATAGGGTAGATTGGCACAATGGATGTCTGATATTTTGCCAGACTGATGATGAGGAGCAACGTGTGAGCCGGCACATTGCAATGGCGCAATATCCAAGCCTGGCTTTCCCACAATTTAGGCATTTCCTGGGCACAGCAGCTCTCAAATGCACTAAAACATTCTGGTACAACACTGCCTGCCAATCTGACAACATGGTCCAAATTCATAAAGAAAAATGCCTTTCCAATCCAAATACACAACATACATCACCTTGACCTTTGACTGACTAATCTGTGCCTCTTTTGGTCGAGGAGACCATTCCCAAGTATGCTTGGTAAAGCAACTGAAATGTCTCGGTAAAATTTTCACCAATTTTTAGCGAAATTTCACACACTCGCGTTGTTTTTCAAGCTCTCTCATTCCCACTTTCTCACTAATTCGACGAACAGCTTGTCCAAGTGCTCACTTAAGTGGATGTATCTCGATGACCAAAGGTCATAGCGGAATGTGGCAAATGGCAATTTGATGTCAAGACATGTCGCTAGGTGCTATCAGTAGCCTCAATACACTCTTTGTGCCAGTTGACGCCCTATTTTTTAAAGTTCGGTTTCTTTTTGAACAACCCTCGTATGACATTTACATTACACATTTGTTGTACTATTTGGACTTCATTATTTATGTGAAATTTCTTGTGGTAGCTGCCATCAGATGACAACTTGTTGCTCCTGAAACTGCGAGAAGAGGCCAGAGCACTTTTTCTACAAAGACGTGGGCAGGAGTTGCTGGACAACAATGAGCTCAGAGTTAGTACTGTTAAGCTTATTTTGTACACTGTGTTGTGAATTATTGCTTCATTCCTGATTAAATTCACGTTTGCAGATGCTCTGGACACTACTGGACAAGAATCAGAGTGAGCCCAATCAATCTGGAGATGAGCACATGATCAGTTACAAAGACTACCTGAAAGTTGTGGAGCAAGCTGGAGCCAAGTATAAGTAGGTATACTCATGACTTTGTATCAGTACAAATAATTTTCCTTTGACCAAATTTTTGTACAGGCCATATCTGACAGCAAATGTGTTTTGCAAGCTGCTTGAAAATGACCCAAAAGGACGTGTACCCATCCTGTCTGTTTTCAACTATGTCATGCGCAAAGTGTGGCTTCACCAGACTCGGATTGGGCTGTCACTCTACGACGTAACTGGACAAGGATTTCTACGTGAAATGGTATGTATATACATGACCATCATGCAAGGTAACTTCTATCCCACTCAAAAACGCAGTCGTAAAAAAGCGCCATGTCTTCCGCCGAAAAAAAACCCTGTGAGATGGTGTCTGGGTGCCAAGCCTTGTCCACTCCGCCGTACAAAGTCGTGAGATCGTGGTGGACGCCAAGCCTTTCTGTGAGGCTATAAGCTAAGTGAGATGACTTGGCCGGACTTGGTTCACGGGCACGAGGAACAATACGCGTTCAGTTCGCTGGAATTTGGTCAAGTTACTGT
>JYFJ02006304.1:0-20273 GCA_000934665.2 Catajapyx aquilonaris | reverse complement strand
GGGGGGGTCAAGGAGTTTGAAGGTTCTGATAAGATTGATAAGTCATATCAGATCGACACGGATAAGAATGCCGGCATCGAACTTGAGAGCAGCATATCAACCTTGCGATCCTTCATTTATCGATCCAGACGTATTGAAATAATGACTCGTCTTTATAGTGTCCATTCGGTTTATTTTGAGCTAAACAGGTTTATGTTACAGCGACGATAAAAAATATTAATAATAATCCTCTCGTAGGTCATTCTGTGCTACCATGAACAGAGCTTCTACCATGAACAGAGCGAATTTATTGGCATTGCGCCTTCTTGTCTTCATCAGCCGCAGCCATTGGAATAAGCGTGCGACTCACCCACAACCGGACAACTGTAAACAACTGTCAGCAGTGCCCTTGAAATGGCGTCGGTGAAGGGTTATTTTTCCATGGATATGTGTTTGTGTGCTTCTACACCAGCGGCTCTCAGCACCTGTTAAGATCCATGGAAGGAAACTACTTCTCTGATGCAATTTCGAGGACATTGTTGACTGTATAAGCAGTTGTCTGGGAAGGGGTGCGCCGAACCTCCAAAAAGTGGTCCCACGACTCAGAATGTGTATTTGGCTCCAGGATGATTCTGTGGATAATGTGTGCCTATTATTAGCTGACCTTATTGGGCCCCTGCATTTGTGGCTATGAATTGTAAATCATTTTTAGTATGGCCCTCGTACAATAGAGAAACACAATCACAGTGTTGTTGTGCTTGATCACTCGCATTGGCATTGAATGCATTAGTTTGCAATTATTACTTCAAAAGAAACTGCCTCTATAATATGCATAAACCCGATAATTATAACAATGAATGGTGCATCAGGCAACAAGGGTGCTTGGTGGGTGTGCAAGGGTGGCACATCATGTGCAAAGCAGAGTCATTCCTTGGTCTTTTTTTCTATCTGGGTCTGATCTTCATGGCTGCTCTTCTCAGAGAGTAACTCCATCCCTTCCAGTGGCGCCAGAAGACACCTCGACCGGGTTGGCCTGTCTCTCCCTTGATATAAACTCCGTTCAGATTGGCATGGAGGCATGAATTGTACCACCAGCCACCCTTGTGCCCACTTGTGCCTCTCTGCGCTAACAGCCTTGAGCAGCCTTGAGCTGTCCAAGTATTTTGGACGCAGTCTGTACATAGCAGGGTAGTCCATTTGACCAGAGAGATAAGCATATCCGGAGTCGGGTGGGTAGGGGGTTGATCCCACCAAACCGATCCAGCCCTGCGTGTGTGCAGCTCTCCCTCTTTTCACCTTGATCTCCAACGAAGGCGGACGTGCCAGGTCTACAGACAACATACTGCAATAATATACGAGTACAGGTACGTGCACATCACCATTTAGAAGGGGGTTACTTGCGAAGGCCGTGTACTATACAAAAGCACCATTCATTTAGCCACGAAAAAGTCGGCAAGTTATACAGGCATACACTTATTCATTTTATTAGTGCAAAGCAATATTTTAATTAACTCCGTTTGCAGGGGATAATGAGGCACCAGCGATGCAGTACTTCGTGGACCAATCTCATCTTCCGTCAAGTGGGGTCAAGTTGGACATCGGGTTAAGCCACGCACATAGACAGGCCTGGAATGCATGAATGGTGAGCACAGCAACGATTTAAAACCAGTCATTTACAGGTTCATATCACGCAGCAATTAAGGGTCGGTTGTACCAGGTCAGATAATATCGGATTCTTGCCTGCTCAAATCTGGATTTGGCACGAAAAACGTTGCCCCGAACTGTCAAATAATTTAGTCAGGCAAGAATATGAGTTAACAGACATGGTGCAGCAAGAACAGTATGAGGGAAAAAAACGCAATTGCAATGCCATTTCATCGCAATTATCTAGTGGTTTAAAAAAATTCCCATTACATTGTGGAGACTAGGCATGATTGAGGCAATTTGACTGATGGGTGCTAGGAAGTCATCTAATTCGATATAATATAGTCACGATAATATAGTAATATAATATAGTCACGATTGCATTTTTAAAAACATCTTTACATGAACCACTTTAATTCCATTTTGTGACATTTAACAGACCAAGATGCATTTATGCTATTCAAAGGCGTCCCTGCATTTCAATGAGCAAACGTCAAGTGTCATTCGTCCAGCCCCTTTTTATTACACAAATTAATCCAGTAGGCTATTTCTAATTGAGCTAGTCGCCAAGCAATTGGTTTTACTGGATTTGTGTAACAAAATGGGGCTGGACGAATGACACTTGACCTTGGCTCACTGAAATGCAGGGACGCCATCTGCACCATGCCACAAAATGGAATTAAAATGGTTCGAGTAAAGATGTTTTGAGAGAGTGCAATCGTGACTATACCGAATAAGATGAATTTCTAGCACCCATCAGTCAAATTGCATCAATCATGTCTAGTCTCCACAATGTAATGGGAATTAAAAGAAAATCAACTAGAAAATTGAGATTAAATTGCCCAATTTGCTTTGACATTGTGCTACCCCAGAGGCACTAAGTACGCAATTTTACGCCAGATCACCCGACGTATAATGGCGGCGGTTGGTAAATTTGCATTGTTACCTGGCGTTAGCTGAATAATTGTTGGCCATTTTGAAAATCAGTCCTATAATAATAATAATAATTATTATTTGTACCTTGTGCTAGAGCCATGGGCTCTCTTAGGGGGGTGGGATACCACCATATTTTTTTTTATCTGGAACTCTTACTTTAGTTTTTACTTCTCTTATATGGGGACGGGATAGGGACGGCTGTGGCCTATAATTACTGACACGACCCCGGAATTTTCCTGGTGAGACCGTGGAAAACCACAGAAAACCACGGTCAGGGTCGGCGGCCACCGGGATTCGAACCCAGGACCTCCCGATTAGCAGTCGGATACCAAATCCCCTCCGCTACCACTGCTTCGGTAAATCAGTCCTATTACATTGCCATATTTTACAAAAATTTAATTTCATTCAAAATGCCTGTTTGTAAACAGCAATATTTCATATTTAATGCAATAGTGCCCGTTTCTTGGATCCATACAAATGAACACCAGGAATTGTAATGAGTACCTTTTTAGAGGCGGGACTAATTGTCCGCTTGGGGACATTACTGTTGAATGGATTGTTGGCTGATGGGCTGAGTTGAACATAGGGCAGTTGTCCCGTCTTCTGAAGACATTCATAATAATTACGAAATAATTTTGATATAATTGTTATATCAAAATTTGCACTCGAGTAATATATTGTGGTTTGATATGCGTTATTTTACAAAATGCTTTTTTTCATGCAGGTGCAGCCTTGATATTACGGTCTGACAGGTCTTGCATTACCATGCTGCTGCCGCCTTCACAGCCCTAAGCAAGCATCACCAGCATCCTCTACAATGACTACATGATCATTGGTCTTTAATCGCAGCATCCAGCATCTCGATGGTCTTCGGACACAACCATTATTATTTGGTGAGCATTTCTCTTGATTATTTTGCACTGATAAGCCATGCTGGTGACATTAAACGTGGCAGCTGAATCTGAACTTGAATGAGGGCAACATGGGATGGGTTTCAAAAATTCTCGCCTCTTGATAAAATGAAGCACTGAAGTCACAAGCCTTGGGGGTAGTTGTGCTGTTGACATTGTTGGAGTCATGCTGTGCATGAACGTCAGCAGTAATAGTGGCCTGCGTCTGTTGGGCAATTATCCCATCACTGGTTATTGGGATGTGCTGTATGAGCAGAAGGACATGCAAATCAGTAAAATCCTCCCATCAGTTGGCAGGTTTTTGTAGGTGGTAGGTGTATAGTAGATAAAGTAGTTCTTGTACTTCCCAAATGACCGCCTGTTCTGTCCTGATCACTAGCTCTTAAGGTGCTGTTGCATTATGGTCATTTTTATACATGTAATGAGCTTATTACGTAATATATAGTTTAAAAAGATGGCGAATATTTTTGCAATGAAACCATCAAATAAAAAATTGTTGTCTTTGAAGACCAACTTGATATGCAATATTACGTGAAGGTGCAATCTAGCTTTGCTCGAGTGCTGTGTAATTAGTGTAAATAGCAAATAATTTGCATTTTTCCTGAAAATTTGGAGGTGTGGAGTATCCACTTTAGTTGGTACGAAATTGTACTCTTTACTGCTAAAAGAGACCCTGAACCCATTCCATAGTTTATTAGTAACTTGTTGCCTGACATTTTGATCTCATACAATCCGCCCTTTACAGAAGCATCCTCAAACATCTGTGCTGCTCTGGAGACGTGACTGCATGCTGCGATGGACAACTCATTTGGCTGAGACACTCCCAACAACCAACGTGGTCATCTCATTTCATCGCCTGCCCCCAACGCAATTATGGTTCTTCGAGTGACTTGAGCTGCCAACTGCCGCACTTATTGGTGAGTCCTATTCTCTTGCTTTCATTTATTGGTGACTCGTCGTGTCTTTTGGAATAATCCTCGTACAGTTTGAGCTGAAGAATGAAATGTGAAGGCAACTTAGGAGAAAGTGTAGAAGTGACATGTATGTCAGGTTCATTCAAACATAGGCCTGCAATCTGATTAGTGTTAGGTGGCTGCATCAATATTAGAAATCACTGCTGAAAACTCGCCCTATACAATCAAAGCACTGGTATGAAGCTTGTCTAGTGGCTGCAGAGACATTTGACTCATTTCAGTGCAAAATAGTGCATTAATATTTGAGACCCAGTCCAAGGGCACATGTGAAGTAGGTTTCTAGACATTCAATGTGAATTGCTGTGGTGGTTCCGAATAATAACGTGTGCATTAAAATGAACTGAATACTAGGTGCTTAAAATTAAAATTAATCAAATAAGGTCAGTTGAAATGGGATATTCAGTTTGAGGGTTGCTCTCGTCAATAGCATGTGCCTTGAATACTGTAATCTATTTTAACATTATTTTGACAATCAAAAGTTAATTATTCTTACGCTTTGGGAAGTCACCTGTAATCTGTACACTACCCCTGAAAAATGTCGTGGCAATGCTAATTGGCAAAAAAGTTGCACTGGACACGTTAAATCTGTCAGATGGAAACTATGAGTTGAGTAGCATTTTACCTATAAAGTGGTATAGCCTTCTCACAAAATGTGGTGGTGCTTGTTACTTGTGTGTTCATTGCAAAGCATACTTAGGGCCAGTTTCACCGAGCTTGGTATATGATAAAATCAGGGTACTTTCTACAAATCCATACAATTTTGTATGGATTTTCAGAAAGAAACCTGGTTTTGTCATATACCAAGCTCGGTGAAACTGGCCCTTAGACTCTTGATTGAACCTGTGAGGAAATGGTTACTTGGCATGATAACGAGCATTATTGCGACATTTATGGTTTTGATTTACTCCATGGCTTAATTTCGCGATGAATATGCATGTACGGTTCATTTGTCAGTTAAGTCTTCCCTTCAATGGCATTTTTCTCGTAACTACACTAATCTGATTATTATTTGGCAGTGTCTTTTTAGTGCAGTTTAGTGGCTATTTAAATCGCTTCCCAATATAATCAGGGCACCACTGTACTTTCCCAATGCAAATGAAGTTCACATAGCATGTAAATCACCAGCATGCTCATCTGACAAATATGAATTAGTAGAAAATGAATCATGTTTTAATAACACCTTGTGGCCCCAACATCTCTTCCATATGCCTCATTAGAATATTAAGTTGTATGATTATAACATTTGTTGTTAGAATTAAAGTATAGATAGTAGACTAGATAACATTAGAATATAGGTTTATGATTATAGCATTAGAACTAAGTATAGTTCGTAGACTATATAGATAACATTAGATTATAAGTGGTGTAATATATTGCAACATTTGTTATAATGTAATTTACATTATAATGAGGCATATGGAAGAGATGTTGGGGCATGCAAGTGTGTTATTAAAACATGATTCACATTTGTGACATGACATGCAGGTGATTTTCGGACTAAGTGAACTTGACTGTCATTGGGCAAGTACAGTGGTGTCCTGATTATATTGGGAAGAGACAGAATAGCCACTCAAGATACTGCTAAATAATTAGCCAATTAGTTGTGAGAAAAATGACATTGAAGGTAAGACTCGACTAACAGACTAATGCACAATAAGTGCATTTTCATCGCCAAATTGACCCTCATTGGAGTAAAACATAACCATAATGTCACAATGACCTTGTCATTGCTCGTTAACTTGCAAAGTTTGCTTGTTCAATCAAGTGCCGTATGCTTCGCAGTGAATACACAAGTAACATCATATTTTGTGAGAAGGCCACCACTTAATAGGTAAAATGCTACTCAAACGCATGGTTTCCATCTGTCAGATTTAATGGTTTCAAAGCAGTTAAAAAAAACAAAAACAAATGAGCACTGCCAGGCCATTTTCCAGGGGTGGTACAGCAGGAAACTCGACTGCCATTGGGCAGATATAGTGGGATGTGGCTGGCCTAGAAGAAAATGTGTAAATTCTTGCCTGACATGTACTAAAATGTAATGCTGGATAATAGGCTTTGTTAAATGTGGAAGAGGATTAGCCATGTCATTATTTACAATGCACTGTCCAAATCTGCAGTAGGCCTACAACAGTGAAGCTCATAGTCACTCTCTTCAGAGAATTGAATAGAATTAAGGCGACTCGCATGCCTAGTTGTGCCAGTCATGATAATTTATTGTTGATCACCCACAGCTGTTTGTGACATCAGTGTCTCACAATAGGGTTATGCATAGTGTGGGCGCACATTGGTCGTTTGGAACTTTTCAAATTGCTTTTGTACTGTCATATGTTGATCAAGTGACTACTCCTGCACTACTGACCACCACGGTTTTTGATAATGTGCATCTGTTTATGCATGCTGCATTATCCTCAAGTGCCAAAAGTCATGGGATAGGTATCCTCTAGCCTTGTGAAGTGCAGAAATTCTTATGTGGCATTGATTCCATAAGTTTGAGCCATGCCATCTGGATGGATAGCCACCTGCAGCTTCTTGGATTATTGAAGGTGCATGGTTTTGGACCTCTTCACCACGTCTCATAAATGCTGGATAGGATTCAGTCTGGCCACATCATTCTTCATAACGCTGCTTGAACTAATTCTGGACCTGCTAATGAAACTACATTAGCCTGCTGGAATTTCACATCGTCATAAAGTAGTGCCATGAGCTGTGTTCAGCACCCTGCGTCATCACGACAAAACCTGGCCATACATGCCAGGGTGGTGTGAGTTCAAAAGTTTCATGTTTCGATCCCATGACTTTTGGCACTTGAGTCTTGCATAACAATGATTGCACAATCGTGTGAACTGTTTCACCTGATTTACATTCTTGCATCTCTGTTGCTTTCAGATTTCTTTCGCCCAGAGGAAGAGCAGCAGTGATTACCAGAGGATGATGCCCATGACGAGATGTTGCTGTAGGTCAGTATCATTGAGATGAGGGTCTCAATACAGTTGCGTGGATTTGAGTGTTGGCTCCTGTGAGAATTACCTGACTGAAATAGAATGACTCTTCTGAATGTATCTGCTTTCTATTGGGAAATGAGAGGAAACCTTTTGTGCTGCACTCAAAGTCTTTGCAGGTGGAATTGCTCATTGCCTTTATTTAGAGCATTATTTTCCACTTAATCAGCTTTGGCATTGATCTTGATATCATGCCAATTAAGCTTTTTTAAGGTGTTTGTGGCTGGGAAATGTCAAGGTGCTAAAATTTGCTTAATTTCTGTGCACAGGAAGCAATGTAATTGCATATATGGACCCTTTTCTATTGTGTTGCATGTTTTCAAATTAATTTTTGTTCTCTTTCCAGCCTGCTGCTGAGATGGTGCCACTCGGGAAGCCAGCAGTCCTGCCTGAAATGATGATCACCATCATTTTTCTTGTAGCCCTATTTTTGCCCCCTTTGTTTTCTTCTTTCAGCCATTTTCTCTTTCCAGATGGTTCCAGTCATAATAAGCAGCAGAATCCTTTCCCCACATCCTCTTCCCTAAGGCCGGGGCCAACCGGGCGTAATTTCGGGCGGCCCCGGCATTCGCAAAGTCCGCTGGCGCGGAGCCTATCTTGTTGGCTCCTCCCCCTTTTGCTGTAAACTTTTTTGAAAGTCCAGTGAGAGTCATTGGTTCACTGTCCCTTGCTGCTCCTCCCTCTGCCTGCTGATGGGTGGGGGTGCATGTGGATGACGTAGGTTACGTTGTCCACATGTGCCCCCGTCCATTGAAGGTGAGGCTTTGATGGATGGGGGGGGTGCATGTGTGGACAATGTAAGTTACATTGCCCTCCTGTCCTCTATCCCCCCAGGGCAAGCCCTGGGAGGATAGGGGAAGGGGAGGCAACGTATCTTACATTGCCCATGGGCCCCCAACCATCAAAGCCTCTCCCCCTGGCCATCAGTAGGCGGAGGGAGGAGAGGCAAGGACACTATTTATTACAGCCAATATACACTGTACAAAAATAGCAATAAAGAGGTCCACACAAATATAACTGTTCTTCCGACTGCTGCTCTTTTCCAGGATCTTCGAAGTAACTGTTCCTCCTTGCATACTTTCTAGGATGACAATCTAGAAAGAAGGAAACTACAGAAACTTTGACAGGGGGCAGGTAAGTGAAATGGTCATGATGCAAGTGGGAAATTTTAAAGCATGGAACTTTCTCCTGAATTTGACCTTGAATTTATTCTACCAGCCAGCTGAACTCAAATGACTTGCAGATGATCATGAATATTAAATATTTATGAAGTGCCTTCATACTGCTAATTTATTTAATGAACATACTTCGAATTAAAATATTGGCACAACAATAACATCACCTTTGTTATTATAAAAAGAGGAATCGTATAAATCTGCTGAGTCAAAGGCGTTGAGAAGTATTGGCCAATTAGTCACATGGCAAAATGACTATTTCAGTCATCGAGTTTTGAAATTTAATTGCAGCCTGATATGACACATTAATTAATGAAAATTACCATTTTGATATCTAATTAATCTGATCAGTTTCAAACAATAATCTTCCTCATCTTTGCAACAGTTCTCTGCCTTTTTCATGTCTCAAAATGCAATATTCAACCCATTTTACCATCTGGAAATCTGACGTGAGAGTAGGTTTTGCGCTCACAAAAATTAAATTAATGCCTTCCCATATTTTATTAAACTAACATTAAACCATTGATGTGAGGCATGCTACAACAAATTTCCTCAGCATCCTACCATCAAGTATAAGCCTCAATAATGAGAAACCCCATTTTAGTCCTGAAAATTACTGCCAAACAACTTGGGATAGCAGCAGCACAAAGGTATACAAGTATGTGATGCTCACCATGGGTGTTGAGTTGCGAAAACTTAGTCGAGGAACAACCAAGATGAGTTTGACGCATCTGATTGGAGACGTGGATTGGGATGAAAATCAGCTGTCCGTCGAACCAAGTGGGATTTTCACATTGTGTCTCCAAAGCATCCTCCGCGAAGTAGTGGATGCTGCATCACTCGCATCTGCACTCCCCAAGGCCGGCTCTCGATGCTGAACAGACAAGACGACGACTCAGATAAATGTGACATCACAAGAAGAGATTATGCATTTTGGACAAATACAGTATAATTATGACCACCTACTGCGCGCACACCTACCAAAGATGGCCGCAACAAGCACCTGATGTTGTATGGTGTTAATACTTAATCTTTCTTTAAACTCCTCATAATAATGCGTTAGCCGCAGCCTTCAAAATGAATGGGCGATTAACATTTTCTTCTAATAGCTACTGTTCTCACTGACCAAGTACAGTACTATAGCTTCCAATATTCACTGGCTTCCATATTCATTGCCTAATGTATGGACATGAGGTGTACAATTGTAATAATGCTTACCATGTCCATGTCTGGTGTGCCAGGATAGTAGATGGCGAATGAAGGGTTGAGGCCTCAGATGATGACAGCACCTGCTTGATACCATAAGTTGATTTGGATGCGGCCAAAGTGGTTGTTGGTTTCCCAGAATCAGACAGGTTATGTCATGAACCAATCAGATGCATCATCATTCTGCAAGGTGTAATGAGTACAAGTCAAATGCTCATTGCCTCTCTTTGTGGCACTTATACATGCTTCGCCATGCAGTGACTTTTGCACAGTAATAGTTGTTATCAAAAGAATTAGCTAGGCTACTAATTATAGGTTGCATTGCCACACAATCAAGTGCTTTGTCTTAGAACTTTTTAGTAGCAGACTACAAAATCCACCAAGATATATGTTTGATGCCTACAAATAACCCAGAATCTTCACATAAATGAGACTGGATGAACTTAGAACTGCTAGATCAACATCTTTGTCATCAATAATACTCGTAATAACTGTGGGCAGTCTTGATGAACTACTGTACTAGAAATCCTGCAATTAAGTTATCACTTGATACAATCAAGGTCACAGCTATTGCCAAACACACAATTTCAAACCAATCAGTTCAGCAGATATATGTGTCAAGGAACCTCTTTCATTTGACTTAATTGGCGAATTCACTCTGGAGAACTGAAAACAATGGACGCAAGACAAATAGGAAGTTAATGGCCAATGAAAGCCAATGGATCCAGTTACGACTTGTATTGCATTAATAATTTGCCAATTAGGTCCAATGGGCTTAAAGTGCTCAAGAACTGAAAAGACATATTGAATGTGTGTCAGTCAAATATCTTCAAAATAGTTACTTTTATTGCCTTCAACACTGTTGCCACTATTCACATCTGTGAATAATAATAATTCAAATTTCTGCTTTGGTATGATTTGGCACACATTAAGTGGGATCATTCAAGATCAGTTTCATGAGCACTTATGTAGTGGCGCATTGCAGTATAGAAATGTGATAGCTTGCAAACAATCTTACAAGTTGTCATAATATTTTGATGCCAGCATGCCATTACATATGCGCCCAATAAACTGAGAGTTGCTCATCTCTTATCATCAATTTTTTCATGAAATCTCCCTCCTGTATTCAGTCTTAGAATGGTACTGATATCACACTAGACAAGTACGACTGGCAACTTCATCAGAAGCGTAACTAACAATATTAAAGTCCCATTACTCAAAGAACAAACTTGGGAAATAAACTTGACAATTTTTGTTGCATAATGATTTGAGGGGTGTGGTGGAAAGAGGTGTTAACATACGAATTTTTGTCATTTTCAACCTAAACACAGGTCTACCAAAATGTAAAAGACATGACAAATAGTTTGGTATTCTCCAAGTTCACGTATCATGTATGCACTGCAACACGGACCACCCCTATACCCTCATTCCTTTGTGAAGAGAGTGCAGACTTCAATTCGCTCTCCTGAAAAATTACACTTTTGTGGGTTATCACATTTTCCCACCACACGTCCACACCCCTCATTTCTGGAAAGTAACATCTGCTTGGCACAGACTGTCGCAATATCTAGAATGAATGTAATTGTCTTCCCAGCCATAATCTCAACCGAAAAAATTAGCATCGAGAAACATTTTTCCACGATTGTATTGGCCAATATATTTTCTAACAAACAAGTGTAATGCTTACCATGTCCATGTCTGGTCTGCCCAGGATGGTAGATGGCAAATGAGGGTTTCACTATAGGCATCTGATGACAGCCCCTCACATCGCTTCATTCCAGAAGTTGATTTGGATGAGGCCAAAGTCATTGTTGGTTTGGTAGAAATCAGACAGGTGATGTCCAGAGACCCATCAATCAGATGCACCATCTGCAAAATGTAATGAATGAGCATAGGTCACATGAGAGTAATACTTCAACTCGCTATCGTTGAGGGTGATGATTGCCTCTTTGTGGTACGCGTATGCGCTTTATTTATTGCCATGCAGTGACTTTTGCAGAGTTACATTTAGTGGCTATCAAGATGACTAAGCTACTAATACTAGGTTGCATGTACCCATCCTTAATAAATGCTGCAAAAATGAATTCAATCATTCAAGGTCGATGCCAATTTTTGCATTCAGTCATTTTGCAATGGAAAATTCGATGCTTTGAAATTCAGAGCTTGGATATGTGATTCCATTCGGCCTAATATATTAGCAGCTAGTGCTTTTGATAACCATTACGAGTAACTTTGCAAGAGTAATTGCCTAATACGCTTGCAATAGAGCTGCAACAGCAATTGGGCAAATCTTTCTGTGAAAAATTGAGACTCAAGTTTTTGAATAATATGTCTTTGAATGTGTCAGCCAAATATCGTCACTTAAATAGTTAGTTTTATTGCCTTCAACACTGCATAATTATTAAGTTGCCACTATTCACATCTGTGAATAATAATTCAAATTTCTGCTGTAGTGTGGCTTGAAATATATTAATTGGAAGCATGGAATGCTAAATTACATGCTACAAATGACGTACAACATTACATGGCAGATTATTACAGTGATTGTTTGCGGAAGAAATCTTTCACACTGACATATTCTGAAGCTAAAATGACACTACATTGATAGTTACTCATCACTTTAGCATGGCATGCAACCTTGAAATCTCCCCAATCAGCCTTAGAATACAGTAGTAATGACATCACATTTTACTTGTAACCATGCAAATGCTCTTAACTGATCGTGGCAGCGCCCAACACTGTATACTGACATTGTCAACTATTAATCAGGTGAACTTGGAACAGTAAATGTGTGACCTTACTTCAAAACATTCAAGGATATTCCATGGAGATAACTGAATGTAAAATATTCAGGGAAATTTGTGCAGCCTATAGTAATTATTAGTCCAATGACATTCAAAAGCAAAATTTCAATTTTGAGTCACTAATTAAGCTTATGCAACCTTAATACCCAAGAAGGTGTCATTATAATGCACTTTAAGTTTGAGAAAGCATTTAAACCAAAATAGCGCAAGCCGCATCATTTTATGGCCTACAGTTCTCATCATGTACGTAAACTCAATTTTTTTTGCAATATTTCCAAAATGAAGGACATTTTTCAAAATTAAAGTCGGTTATGCCCAGCCCGGATTTTTAAGGACTTTTCATTGCATGTATATGCCGCAAATCGCCGTCAATTGCAGTTACATCCAAGGTCATTGAGCGTCATCCTTGTCCAGGGTTAATCATTATTGCGACCAACGTGACTGCAGCAGCGGCCTTATACGTTCTTGACAGTGTGAACGATGGTTGCATTCCAGCAACACCACAAACCTATCCTGCATCATAAAATACATTTAATATTGACATTACCATTCCGCATTTTAATTCACCCCAATTTGACTGTCCCCCATTGGCACACATTCTAGGGCAATTAACGTGTACTTCTCATGGGTCTACTTAACGAATCTCATAAAAATGTCATGATAGTTCTATTATGACATACCGGTACGTCGAATGGTCGTCCTTGCCACGCCACCACAGTTATTGTTGTACCAGCTGCACCGCGACCTGCACATCACTCCCCTCCTTCCCTTTCCTTCGAGGTCCAAGCTGCCAATGGTCGCCATTGGCCGATTCGCACCCACCCGCCCCCTCAGGACGTGTGATGCGTGTGGCCCAGTAGTGCCAGTTGACAGAAATGGGGGTGTGACCCTGGACAAAAAAAAAACCCTTTGAAGTGTACTGTACCGCTTTAGCCGGTACAACTGTACTGGCTATACACTACTGGCATAGAGGATATGTGGGAAGATTTCACTCTCTTTGCAGCAATCAGTAAATTGGGCCATGTCGCACTTTTTTCGGCATGCACAGTAATTATTGCTGACGCCTGCTTTCAATATTAAAAAATAATGGTACGGGCGGTTCAGTCAATAATTGGAGCTAAACAAAATAATTGTGCGACTCAACTATACGGCTGCTTGAATAGGTATCTTGCTCGACACAGCAGTTACGATGCAGAAATTCAGTACCTACTGTTTTGATATAATTTATTGCTGTTGATTTCGCGATAAAATATTTGCAATAAAAATATTTTGACTTAACCAAGCAGGCCACCCTTGCAAAACAATTCCAGATGATAAATAGTGCGTTGCCCAATAAAGTAGGTACACTCTTCATTTCTAATCTGAAAGAAAGGTTTATTTGTGATCGCAACACTGACAAGAAAGTGCATATTTTGTTGATCCGGAACCTAGCTGTGAAAATATTTACTTTCACATGGAAATTTTTTTGAGCTGGATTTTGGAAAACACAATGTTATTAGCACATGTTACTATATTCCATACTTTTATATAGAGTAGGCTAAGCGTGACCTTGGAAGTGCGGTTGAACTTTCATTTCTTGGGTCATTGCCAGCATATGCCAAACGCAAATTGAAAATGGCCGAATACCCTTTAATAAATATTGCATGCAAAAATTCATTACCCTCTCAGAGGTAAAGAGTCTGTAGAGTCTTGGAGGTCAATGACTCAGTCTGAACTGGTTGTGATAAACGTAAAGGCAAAATGGCCACAATTACTTGCAGAAAATCGTACTATTATTCGGTCACCCACCAAGAAATGGAAAATGGTGGGCTCTTTAACAAGATGTGGTAAAAAGTTTCGATTAAGATTATCTGGACTATATAATGGATAATATTATGAATAGCCTAGTAACAAGAGAGGTAGGAGGATACCAAAGTTGAAGTTAATTTGACAGTTAACAACTGAAATAAATAATACCATTATACTTTAGGCAGCGAATTTCTGTTAAAAAGCTGCTTGTCCGCCCCCAAAGGATGCCGCGGTGACATGCGAAGGAGTATTTTGAGAGTTTCCTACTTCCCTATAGCCCCCTTTATCTCACCACATTCTGCTGCGTGGGTTTGGTTATCACCAGGATGGATGATTTCACCAAGTAGAGTGTGGTCTGGTCGATCTATGTGCCTATCCTCACACTGGAATTGACGTTATTCACTTGCTCATCCTTAACATCCGGATTACCGCATTGTGGGTGTTTTTGGATCATTAGCGCATGACCTCATTTAGAGGCGCATTAAAAATCTAACAAGTGAAGGACAGGTTGGCGGGATCACCGAAAAATAAGTCACTGCGACGTTCATCACTAATACAGTATAGGCCTACGTATAGATTGTGTATTCTGTTTCCATCTGCCTAATAGCCGCGAACGGGAATATTTTTGAAGACTTGTGCATACGACATAATAAACGTCGCATGTTACAATAAGACTTGGAAAGAAGGACCTTACCTAACCAAACCAACCAACCCGACTGTTGATGAGGAATTGAGGATATGCTGCGTTCTAGTGTGTCTGTATGTTGGTGAAGGACAATAATCGGGTTAGTGCACCGCCCTAATTGGGCATCTGGCACGGTACCTTTATTTGCTTAAGGTGTACAAGCTTTTATGCGTGGTCCTTTTCCGTAACGCCCTGGTACCGCGAGCGAAGGGGGAATGAATAGGAGGGGATGTGCGAAGTGCATGTGCATTGTCGTTAATGTGTCATTTTGTGAACTCCCCCGGGTGGCTTAGTCTGTCGGAAACTGCCACCCGAAACGAAGCCAGAGATGGCCCAACTCTGCACGAAAGAAGGTGGGAACCCCGGGACCTTAACTTCCGTGGGCGCGCGCGTTACCGCGGCGCCACTCCGTCTCCCTTGGTGAAGGACAATATTAAAACATTTACTGTGAATGGTGGATTGGTGGTGCTACATTTCTTTATGATTTATTACTCGTAGGTAAGTTTTAAATCAAACTTCATCATGTTTCTAGGTATACAGTACAGGGTGGGAGGAAAAATTTAATTTTTTCTCTGGAGGGACTGCCTATAGTGAAACACCCTGTGGGCCTACTGCATTAATGTATTGTTAATGTTGATTTTATCTGCAGCTCCCTCCTGAGGTGAAATGAGAGTGGCTGAAGCATCAGGACTGTCCTATCTTTTATATTTTTGCCACTTTACTGACATGTCACCTGATGTCACTACGCATTTACCTCCGTTACCGCCTTGCCCATGTAGTGTGAATTGAAACTCGACCGTAAATAATGCCAATCGCACAACTGGACCTAAACGCTGCATGAGATTATAACTGGGAATAAGTTGATTTTTCCTTTATTCCCTTATCTGAACTGAGCACATGGTGTTAATGTAATATGTCTTATAATATTGAGTAGTACCGGTATCATTGAACTTACTTGTTGTACAATAAATAATGCATCTTTCACGTCTAGTAGGCTTTATAATAGACGGTGGGCAGCCTCCTGTCCTAGTTAATCGGATTTAAGTGTCGAGAATGTACGGTAGTTTGCTTCGGGCGAATATATACGTCGGGCGTGTTTTTGTCGGGCGAATTTGCATCGGGCGAGTTTGTTTCGGGCGAAGTGTGACGGAACAGTTACTTTGAGTAAATTACTATTAAATAGTTGCCCACCCCGGTCCAGTGTCCTGTCCGTACAGTACATGTATAAATTAAAAAGCCTGGAAATGATACTAACCCAGTTTATTTACAACATCATTCTTCTTCATATGGTACAGAAGACTACGGGGGCACGGGTCATTCAAATTGTGATTTTGGGAAAAAGTGGTATATATCATATATATCACTACAGGTTGACCTTTTTGGTGAATAAACGCTGAATCTGACTCTACAGAGTGTGACGAGTTTTGTACCACCAAGAAACTACTTCTTGGGGATGCCTTTTTGGGGCATGCCTTCAAAAATAATTCCCTTTTGGGAAGGGTTCATTGTTGCTCTTGCCAACGTGGAATATACGTACAGTCAGATCGGGAATCAGTATGAGCTAAAATATTTCACTGTGACAGACAAAGGGATCAACACAGTGTTGAATCGTAACAAATTCGCCACATGAACTGTTGCTGGTACCTCAGGTCACGGCCAGAAGTGACAACCCGCACTGCACCGAACACCGGAGGTGACGAAGAAAAGACGAGTAATGGTGACAAAGGAAAATCCAAACATCCACGAGCACCTCGAAGCGTGTGTGGCAGTGCCCCCGTCAACTGTTCATCGCAAGATGTGAACTTGGAAGGGAGTTGGGCCAGCTTCTTGGCAGGGTTGGATGTCAGGAAGGGCATGAACCCAACCACGGGCAGACCCCATGGGCCGGGAGGGAACTTGTGCGGCGCGTCCTTCACCACTTTCCACAGCAGCAGCACGAACAAGAAGACGAGGATCGTTGCGAGCCACATGACGGCAGACAGCCAAAAGGTGGGGCCAAGGAGTTTGAAGGTTCCCATAAGATTGATACGTCATATCAGATCGACACGGATAAGAATGCCGGCATCGAACTTGAGAGCAGCATATCAACCTTGCGATCCTTGTTTTATCGATCCAGACGTATTGAAATAATGACTTGTCTTTAACTTGTGCATGCGGTTTATTTTGAGCTGAACAGGTTTATGTACAGCAACGATAAAGAACATTAATAATAATCCTCTTTCAGGAACCCAGTGCATAACAATTAATGATCAATATTGATGATGTTGAATGAGGCATTTATTTATCTCCTCTTTCGTGCATGATGACACTGAATGGCTTGGGAATGGTAACGAGGCCCATGTATGAATCTTCGGGATTGGGCACGTCTTCTCCGGGAACTGTCGTGAAGGTGAAGTTTTGAAGCATTGAAGTGAAGAACAGGAAGAGTGATTCTCGGGCCAGGGTTTCTCCGAGGCAGACCCGCCTTCCCATTGAGAAGGGGACGAGGTGCGGGTCTTTCTTCACCTTCCCATCTTCAGACAGGAACCGCTCTGGTCTGAACATCTCGGGTGCTGACCAGTGGTCGGGATTGTGCAGCATCGCATACAGATTAGGGAGGACAATAGTGTCCTTTGGGATGAGGTGGCCTCGGAATGTGACGTCTTCGGTCGTGGAGTGGAAGACTGAAAAGGTGAGAAGCGATGCCATGCGTTGCACCTCCATCAACGTGGCGTCCGTGTATGGCAAGTTGGGTCTGTCCTGCAGCGACGGAAGGCGCGACCGTCCCACGATGCTGTCCAGCTCAGCCTGGACTTTGGTTTGAACTGAAGGGTTGCGCAGAATGTGCAGGATGGCCCAGCGAAGTGTGGTGCTTGTCGTTTCAGTACCAGCCACGAACAAGTCCAGAAGCACTGTCTTCAGCATCAGTTCTGCGAACACAAATTGCATGAAACTTGCACGGTACGTACAGGAACGCAATACCTACCGGCTTCAGGCCCTGCGTAGAAACTGGAATTGGCGTCCTTGCATTCATCAATTTCCTTGATGTACATGTCAACTAGGTCACGCGGATGGTTGGCATCGTACGTTGCACGATGACTCTTAATGACGTCTTGCATGAACGGAGAGAGCACCTTGGAACTTGACTTGCCCAATTGATTGGCCATCCATGGGAAGTATTGCGACAACCACGGTATGAAGTTTCTTGGTGCGAATATGAAATTACTACGTATGCTCCTGTGGGAAAAAGTCTTTTAGTGTTACATGTCTTACTGCTTGTTATAGAGAACTCACGTAACAAGTTTATCCACCAGCAACAGTATCCGCGGATCATCGTGTGCCATCCTCTCCCCTGCGACCATGGCCCAGAGAGAGTTGACCACAGCCACGTTGAAGCTTTTCCCCAGCTCCACAGGTCGGTCCAGAAGCGACCTGAACCTGGACACCAAGTCGCTGGCCTCCTCCTGAATCATCTGCTCCATGGACTTCTTCCCGAAGCCAAAGTCACGCAGGTTCTTCAGCACGAACCGTCGCTGCTCATGCCACTCTTTGCCCTCGCCGAACAGGACGCCTTTCTTCTTACCGCCTGACCTGACGTTCAGGAAGGGCATCTGAGGTCGGCCGGAGAAGGACATCTCCTTCAGGGCCTCTCTTATGGCGCTCTCACTGTTGAGGACCACGCATTTGTACGACCCGATGGTGATCCCCAAGACGTCGCCGTACTTCCTGGACAGCTGGAGGCACTTCCGAGCCGGGTGGGAGGTCAGGAAGGGCATGTATCCGACCAGGGGCAGGCCCCTGGGCCCTGGCGGAAATCCCTTGGGTTCCTTCAGGTAATTCCATAATATGAGGATGACCACAAAGAGTAACGTCTCGATCCACATGTTGAAAGGAACCGTGTGACAATTATTATCGTTCGTTGTATGGGCGATATACTGGTATCCTCGAGATAAACGGTCCCTTCTAATCAGTGACACTTGAGCCAATAAATGATTTCATGAGGTCATTGGGTCCGGGACAGTTGGACATACGAACTGAAAAATGAAATGCGGCTAACTTGTAATCAATCTGCACTTTATTTTTTATGGCACGTACCAATAATTATACTTGGTTTTATTGTTTCAAGAGTTGGATGATTTTGAAGAAAATTACACACGTCTTATACATGAAATATTTATTAAACAAATTTTTTTTACACAACAGACTCTGCTCATTTATGCATAGAAAATAATGTTTCTGATATCAAAATTCGCGCGTATTATTCCTCGTTAAGAGCGCGCTCTAGGCTACGCTATCCATTGTTGCGGGGAAGCCCGTCGCGGGCCGGCCCGTGAGTTTGACACTTCTTCCTCTCGCTGTCACGGCCGCAAATATGGAGGTATCGGCATGAAACTGGAGTATATGGACGCGAAAGAGTTGCACTTTGAGATGGTGCGCTTATTTTTCTCCTGGGACGCCGCGGCCAACTACAGTTTTTTATTTTGACCCGCAATCACTTCTTTCCATGTCGGTACCTGTGAGATTCGAGACCATCACGAGGTTTTTACGCCGAATTACGCCGAATTACCATTCCGGGCCTATCTCTCCAGATTTTTTGACAAAGGAGCCGAGGAGAGTGCCAGATGTTCGTGCAGCTTAGGAAGGCAGGACCCCGAACATGTGCTGTGGGATTGCAGGTTACCAGAGGTTTTGAGAGCACGGGGCCAACTGCTATGTGCGGCGGTGTCCAAGGGACTGGGTTGGCCTTGCAACAAAAGCGCCTGATGCCTGATGATGGATGACTGGTGGCCTGATGATGGAGGATGTCTGGTGGACTGATGTTGGATGATTGGTGGCGTATGAATCGATGATGGATGACTGATGGCTTATGACTGGATGACTTGATGGTTGACTGGTGGCTTATGACTTGATGACTTAATGATGGATGACTGGATTATGAATGATGACTGGTGGACTGTTGTCTGGATGACTTATTGGGTGACTGGATTATGGATGATTGGTGGCAGCGTAGTTGTTTTATTTTGTATTATGTTTGTTGGTGTTGAGAGTGAGTGGGCTGTTGGGCCTTAACGGGCATGGCCGATCCGTATAAATCCTATTAAGGGGGCGCATGAGTAAAAATACGGTAGGCGCATTTTTGAGGGAATTTTATTTTTTGTGGCGAAACGGACGGTTAATCGGAAAAATCACGCC
>JYFJ02006303.1:0-20279 GCA_000934665.2 Catajapyx aquilonaris | reverse complement strand
TACAGTATGCTATTATTTCATCTTGGCAAATTTATGGCAGTTTATACAGCATAAACCATTAAACTGACAGTGAGACTGATTAAATGTAACTTGCAAGGGCTTATAGTAGTTGTAGTGATGTATAGGCTACATTATTATATGTGGAATTTAATTCGAGCTGTTACTTACTTCGCTAACAATCCTGGAAATAGAAAATGTTGATAAGTCGGCTTTTCTGGTCCCAAGGCCTTGCTAAGCTGTAATTAGAACACATTAATTATGATAGGAAAAAGTCAAGTGACGGGAAATTTCATTTGCATAACTACTTTTTTTCTATACAAATCAGGTTACTTTTAATGTTCAAGGATGATGAGTAATAAGAAATTTGCCAAAAACAACGTTGTTTTGTAGTGACAATATAGGTACGCCTAATAAGTGACACATAGAACATTGTAATAACAACACGCAAAACTGAAAAACGTATACTGTACCTGAATAAATGGTTTTGAGAGTTGGGTATTCATACCACACATAGACAGCACTTCTCTGTTAAACTTTTCAAAACTTTGCAGCAAATCCTGTTGCAATCTGAGAGACAGTAGTCCAACTGTCCCCCACAAAAAAAGGTTCAAAATATATCATATAAGTACGCTGGGAACCATTAGAAATATCTCGTTGTTATGTTTCGTACCAGTATTGTCCAATTTGACAACGGCAACCGAATTGATCAATACCCCTTCATCAGCTGCATTTACTTGTACATCCAGCAAGCGTTTGGTGATTGAATCCGAGTAATTTCTAGGAAATGTGATGTATCCCCAGGACTGGCCATTTTCAGCAGCTTGTAATGCAGAACTCTCATCCGCATATGCTTCCTGTAATTGTAAATAATATGCATTATATTTTAATGAGGGCGATATTATTTTCCTCCTATAACAGAGCATTACCTACCAATCTGACCAGCGTGTGGTCAAAATGAGCCAAATAGCTACAGCTGAGATTGACGAAAAGACACTCATCCAGTGGCTTGCAGATGGGTTCATGGGACCATTCGTGATTGACAACACCGAAGCGAAGAGATTTGAAGTTGCCACCAATTACCACCAACCCCATGGCAACCATCAGGAAAGGAAACATCACGAAGCACAATGACAATCTGATGCAAATGTCATGAAAAAATGACGTTGCTGATGGCGAATGTGACACAATGTACATTACACTCGAATGCTTACATGATATTGTGGCGAACACGTCTCAAGTTTCTCAACAGCATCGCTTCAACGTGGTTCCTAATGGATGTAGTGGTTGGGCATGGAATATTCGGCAATGATGTCTCCATAATTACACCATCCGCAGCACGTGTCTCTGCTATAATTTGGTTCATGATATTAATAAGGCGAGACATCATTTTTTAAATACTCCTATATCGGTAATGAGGCTTATGGTACCAAATGATAAGTCTCGTACATAAAAGTGATTTACTGGTCCATAGAAGGTTGAATCTTTACGCAGCATATTACCAAACCGTTATCATTACCGAGAGACGTGATGATTCTACCACTGGAAATCCCACATTCCTTCTTGCAGAGAGCCAGAAAAACTTTCTCCAAACTAGTTTCGCCATGAAGTCGCAAAATACTTTCAGGAGTGTCCTGTGCCAACAATCGACCGTTTCGCATGAACCCAACAACATCTGCACGTGCAGCTTCCTCTGTATAGTGCGTTGTGAGAATGACTGTAATGCTTTTCTTCACGGTAAGCTCTCTGAGATTGTCCCATATCCTGAAACAATCAGCTCATTAATTAAATCATGATGTCCCACGAAGACCACAAAAAAACGTACGTTTGTCTGAGCAAGGTGTCGACCCCAACTGTCGGTTCGTCCAAAATGAGCAATTGGGGGTCATGCAAGAGAGCAATTGCCAACGACACTCTTCTCTGCTGACCTCCACTCAGAGTGTGGATGGTCCGGTTCAGACTGGGCAGCTTCAGAAACGTGGCCATGAATCCCATCCTGTCCAGTATGCTTTGGTCGCTCATTCCGTACAGACGGCCGAAGTAGACCATCATCTCCCGTGTGCAAAAGGTCATGATGAGAGATGTCTCCTGGGGCATGTATCCGACCCTGTGTCCAGGTACGCCGCACCCTTTTGTCCCTGGCTGGCATCCGAAGACTGTGATCTGTCCAGAATCCAGATTCCTCATGCCCATCAAACAGGTGAGAAGAGTCGTCTTGCCAGATCCGCTCGCACCCAGAAGGGCGTAGCTGAAAATTTAAAAAAACCTGAGACCTTTTTTACGCACCACCAGTATGTTATACAACTACAAAATGAGATTTACAGTCACAGTTCTCGAGCAAGTATAACAAACATCCTCTCAGCCATCATGACAATCATATCTTTCTCTTGTTCTGCTTGTGTTATTTTATTTATTTACTTATTTATTGATTTATTGATTTATTATTATTATTATTATTATTATTATTATTATTATTATTATTATTATTATTATTATTATTATTATTATTATTACGGGAATGCTTACATGGTTCCTGAATGAACGTCAATCTCCATATTTTGAAATACATTGTGGGCATTTTTCCCATTGCCTTGCCCATTGCCGTACTTCTTGCAGGCATTACGCACAATCACAGACCTCTCAGGGGAAATTACCATTTTGAACTTGAAACTTGCCTACGTTATTATAGCATATATAGTAGTTAGGTCCCGGTTGTTCAGCTGAGCAGTGAACTGAAATGATAATATAATAATATATTAATGATATAAAATTCTTATACATTTAATTCCTCTGAATGATTTACAGATGTGCATTCATAATAACATGTCTTATAAGTTATAATAAACATTAAAGGTGTCCTGAAACAAATAAGTGACAGAAATGATTTAATTTCTTTACCTCAGCAGTAGACAGTAGAGTTTCTATGTAACCAGTCTTTTCAGAGAAGGATATATGCGATTAAGTTTTGCTTCCAACCAGCTTCCAACTGGCTTCTTCTGTTCAGTTATATATTTTTCACTTCCTTTCTTCCCTCCCTCCCACCCTTACCCCCACATCTTGATTCTATTCACTTACTTTTTTGCGATAATACTGTAAAACTTACTTATTTTTCCTAGACTAGCAAAATAATTTTTTAACGATCCTGGAGGCTGATGAGTCGACATGAGTTGTTGTATGCCGCTGTTCCCATATAGTCTCATTCATATCATGCGTAAGTGTAGGACTACTTTGCATGTTAATCCTGCGAAAACTTATTATATTCGTCACTCTTATACGAACCCACATACTGTACGAACAACACTGGCTTTAGCAGAGGATATTTTTTTAAATGTAGCCGTAGAATGCAAGGATCTCCAATGTGTAATTATGGAGACATCACAAACAATTCCATGCATGAAAATCAGGCAAATCAATTATGGCCAATTGTAATACCTACGCGTATTCTACTTGTGAGAGTGTCGATGTTATAGTCCTATTTTCTACAGAGTAATAAGTGAGAAGCAGACATTTCCTTCGGTAAAATTTCAATTATTATCTACTCATTATGCTTGTTACGCGTAGTTGAGGTAAGAAAAAGGGACAAAATGTTTTAAAAACTTGAAGATATTTGACTTGGCCAATATTAAGGTTATTATTTCATTGCCTGGCACGTGTTCCTCAAGGGTAGGTTTATGGTAGTAGTTTGTGCAAATGGAAAATAGTCAAAATATCTTAGAGTATATGGTGGCCGGAGGTGGCAGTAGGGATATGGGCCGAACAAGTAAATAAAATAAGTGGTTATTTAATAATCATTATTAAGAGGACGAGTGATTTGGGAAATTGTTGACGCCATATTGCATTTGCATAAAATAATCATGATACATATCTCACAAGTGGAGTGCTGTTTACTATCTCATTGGAGGTACACCGAGGTACTACACCCTATACATGTTTCACTCCGTTTGATAAGCCCTCGTCACGATTATTATACGCAAGTATAGCATTAAAAATTATATAACTTAGGCATATAAAATTAGCACGATATAATAAGGGTGTATTATAAAAATTTGCAGTTGGACAGTAACATCCAGGCCATCAAAAACAAGACATGATGGGAGATTTTAGCCCAACTGCCGAGTGCTCTTGCCAATTAGACGTTATCCAATCACAGTAAATCACAAGTTGCCTGTACAATAAAATACATAATATGTTTTTGATATGATGTGGGCTTATTTGATTTCAAAATTAAAGGAATGATGTAGGCCTACACATATCCTGGAGTGTAGAGCGCGGGTTGCAGAGACTGAAAATTCTGATTAAGAGCCAAGCTGAAGCGGATGCTGTGCTTGAGAAAGATTAAGTGTGGAGAAATCCATAAGATATAAGAAGGAGCCATTTATGATGTAACTTCTAATAAAAACAGTTAATGGTATAGCGTATGCCGCAACAGATTCTTGTGGCCATGAGAAAATAATCATGTAGCCTATAATCATAATTTCACACATACTGTACATACATTTCTTCACGGCATTAGTTCCCATGTAGAGGGGAGCCAGTAGTGTTCAGGTATTACCTGACCACGTTAAGACCATCATAATGACCCCTCTGGTGACTGGTCAGGCCACGCAGAGTATCAATGAAGGTGATGAATATGCGCTGAATATGATAGCAATGACATGATCACATATACACCCGCAATAATACAGTGTATTTGAACAAATATTTTTTGTAAACATCTTGTAAAGAGCTCGACGAAGACCAGCAAGGCGACGGTGTTGAGCCAAGTTAGGGATGGAAATTCCACTCTTATTGCTACCTCTCAGTCGAACAGCCACAGGCACAGGATCATCATATCCTCCTGAGACCTGATGTCGACATAATTATGACGACAGGAACAAAAAAAAATGGCGCCAACTAGTGATGCCAACAGAACTGTTATCTGTTGGCCCATTTTATTACAACCTGGCCTCAATATGTGTGGCCAAAAATTAAATCACCCATGAAAATGGCGCGGATGCTAGGAGCTCATCTGCGAAGTTTTATTTTTTTTTAAACTCATATTTAGAGTGCGATTTTCGAAATGCAGTGAATGTCCTGGGATTTGAAAGGAATGTGTACGGTATTAGGAAATGCAAAGAGAAGTGTATGTGACAATCTTTGTTGCTGGAGAGAACTGGTAATTTTCTTGACCTGCTGAGATGCACACGATTTAAATGGACATCCGGGGAAAATATTTTTCGCTGAATGGGGTGTAATTTTTCTTTACGTGCATGTACTATACCGCCTATACACCCACAAGGGAGTGTACTTTGCACTACAGTTCAGTTTTAAAATCTAGTATAGCGAGATACCAAGCTAGGGCGTATAAGAGAAGGAGAAATCCCCAAATACCTAAAGTTTTGGCCTTGAAAAATAATTGCAGTTTATATTTAATTGTCTTCCGAGACGAATAATTGCTACCACGAATTCCACAAATGAATGTAAAAAACATTGTTCGGAGGGCAGAGCACTATGTTAGTCATCCATTAAGTGGCATTTAAATTTTCAACTTTCATCTGTTCTGCCTTTGCAGCAGCAATTGAGTCCTAATGGACTGGGCTCATTGTTTTATTTGTCTTTAATATAGAACTATAATTTTTTCTCGTTTTTTAATGGGAAAATGTTCAGAAAATGCAACAAGAACTGACATTGTGTTACGAAATTCTTCTCGGGTCTCAGGAGGATATGTGTAATCATCAGGTGCATATAAAAAAGCTTTTAAATTTCCGTTTTCATTGCATCACTGAATTATGAAACTCATTTTCCCCTCTGACATTCAAAAATATTATTTCCTGCAATGTAATATACCGGTATTGTTATTAACAAGTGACTCAGCAATAACCTAATAACTTTCCATACTTGCTTTTCTCGCATATCATCACTTCGTCAACATTTTCACTGAATAGTATGATAGGCCTATATACATAATATTAAGGTCGGGAAAGTTTTTAAATCATTCATTTTTAAAGTAACTTTCTATATTGTAGTCATAAACAATATTAGACGAAGGAGACCAAAAAAGTAGTGCATATAAAGTACTGGTGTGGGAATTGGGAATTACATTAAAATGCTCGTATGCGCTGGAGTAGGTTGCATGAGCGTCGGTCATGCATTGTAATGAAAATATAGTGAATTTCATTCTGCTAATCAAAATTCTAGATTCTATAGGTCAGTGATATTATGGCAGTTCATTTTTGTAGCCTGTCATATTTATGATTATTATTATTATATAATATTTGTAAGGGCAACACGGTGGCCGAGTGGTTAGCGCCGCAGCCTTCCACCTCTATGGTCCCGAGTTCGATCCCCGGGTCGGACGGAGGATACTTAGGTGGATAGAGTTTCGATGGGTTCTCTCTGTGTTCGCGTAGGTTTTCTCGGGGTTCTCCCGTTTCCTCCCGTTATCAAAATCCATCACAGAAAATGCAATGATTAAAGTCGGGTATTTAAAAGATGATTCCCTAAGAGGCCCAAGGAGGCCTATCACGGGTTATCCATTATTATATCATATTTGTAACTATTTCTCGTGGTTTTCTTAACAAAATATTTCTTTCTTTCTTATTTCATGTAAAGTTTTGTGCAAATACACAGAGAGACTGATAAAATATATAAATATTACAAACACTGTATGTCGTTACTTGACTGTGAAAATAATATATTGCAGGTTACATCCGGTGAAGCCTTCAAAGATAACACATACGAGAGAAGTGCACGCGAAGAAGGCATGTTGTAAAAATAATAATATATAATTAAATTACATGCATGTTTATGTCGTAGGCTACAGTATTCCAATCAAAGAGGAGGTGTGAATTAAAAAATTAAAAAATGGTATTAATTCATTTTCAAGGACTTGTTTGACTAATATGCAATAAAACATCGATGTTCTTCTCATTATTCAACTTGGACGCAAAACCCACGTTCTACTACGTATATTTTTCTCAAGATTAATAAGTACGATACCGGTATACGTCTTACATCTTCTGCACAAAAAATGTAACTTACTATAAATTGCTCTCACAGATTTCTGGCGAATGTTCTTGACATTACGAATTTTCTGTGCAATCTTTTTCGCATATTTCTTTCGCACAATATGCCTAAAATGGAAATATGTTCTCTACGCGATTAATTTTTTGCTGAACGTGTTGACTCAGGCTTCAATCGCATGATATACGATATCGTATATCGTCAATAATATCTTGGCATATATGCATCCCCCCGATCATTTGCGTCTTCCTTTACAGAAAAGAAATATGCTAAAATAATATTGACCTTACCGGCGATATGACAAGTCCAGTGGCGACTTCAAGACTGACACATGTTTCGGAGTTACCAGTATACTGTAACGTGCTTCCTTTCATGATACGGAGATTGCACTACTGATAGTATAGTTCTGTGTCGTAAATAGGTTTTTGCCTTCATAAACACACTTTTGAGTACCTGTCTGCATGATTACACCTTATTATTTGTTAGAACGCCAAAAAGAGCAGTGGAATAGTGGAATACAATATATTTCACATTATTTTCATGAACCATTAGGTGCGAAAATGCATCTCTATCTCTCCACCTCCCATTTCAGTCTTATTAATTATCATCAGCATTAATTTCCTTGAAGGTCGTGGTTAGAATAACTCCATTACACTCCATAACTGCTGTGTATATAGCTCCAGCTACTACTAACTTTACATTAATCTGAAGATTAAAAAGTACCGGTATCTATACGACAAGCAGACCTATTCAGTATTTTCCAGCGACCAGTTTAAAGGAAATCAATCTGTTAGCACGAGTCATGCCCACAATCACTTTCGGTAATTGATGTATATATTTAACATCGTTGCTTCCGTAGTCAGTCCATGAACAATTAACTTACATGCTTTAACTGGGGACTTGGAGACTGCACCGTCCTGTGCACAGCGCCTAGAAACTGTGATGAATGAAGAAAAGCAGTATACTGAAGTACAGAATAATATTGTTGACTTATAAGAGAGTGACTGATTCATAAGCCAAAAGAACGCGGAATAGGGTCTATGTGCATTGCAGTAAACCTACTCACCTTGGATTTTTTTTATGCCTGACGGAAATAAAACAGCTTGAGGGGCGAGAAGAAAAAAATAATTGTGTTTTGAGAACTCATGCTATATAATTTTCAACGGAACTAAGTTATTAGTGTAGGCCTACCTAACGGGATGATTCATGCCAAAACTCATTGAAAATACAGTCAGGATTTGCTTATAATGCACTGCATACTTGTAGGCTACAGTAGTAGGCCTACAGTATAATGCTTCTTCGTAGCATGGGTCACTCACCAAGGTAATCCACGTTTTTATTAGACTGTGGTGAGTGATGACCTTCCGCAATGTGCGTTGTGCTCATTTCCTAGATCTGATCAAGAAGTCTCCAATGACCTCGTCGAAAGTCATAAACACAGTTCATATTATACGGTACCGAAGTTCTATACTGAGGCTATACACATAGCTGGGCCATTAAATTTCTTGACTATACGTAATATCCTCTTCAGGACCTTGGTTTTTATCATTGTGTAACTCATCAAATCTTACATTTTCATGCGTAAGAGAAAAAACAAAATAAACACGAGTAATAATATTTACTGTGGAAATAGCATTGATAATTATTTTGTTATCAGTGCAATCTGCTAGGTCCTTCGACATTTTCAAGCTGTAATATATATAGGGATTCTTTATGTATCCAGTTTTCATGTAATGTTAATCTGAAACATTGTGGCCACTTTTTCTTCAGGTTCTGGCATACTTCCCACAACAGGTGTTACATAGTGCAATAATTATTACAACACGCTTAATCATATAAATTCCCCATACAGACTTTATGATGGTTTGTAAAAACTTTTAGGCATGTAGAGCACAGTACTTGTACCGGTATTTAATAGGCCTTACCTGAGTAGCCTACTGAGTAGGACGATGAGAAAGGTTTCAGTGCTGTAGCATACAGTGTAGGCCTATACAGAGGCAACTATAAAGATTTTGTTCTGCATCCACTCAATTTGTGATTGAATATTAATTCAGAGCAATTTCACACAATAAATTTAGTTATCACAACCAAAGCATTGCAATTAAAAGAATCTATAGTACCGAGGGTCTGCATAATATATGTTACTAAATATGTAGTTGTCTTTATAGCAAGTGAAGTTTTTATAGTTGCTGTAACCTAACTAAAAGATTTTCAGTGATTCCTCTGATGCCAGATCAAGAGCAAATACAGTACGGCACTTACTATGACATTAAAGTCGAAATGTAGGCTATATGTTACGTAACATATATAGCGCGACATTTGTCTGGCCATTTGTCTGGAAGCCCAGGGTCAATGACCTTTGTCGTGTTCGATTGAACGGCCAAAACTGAGAATGGCGAATAAATAATGGGTTCATTGGATATTATATGAATCAAATATTTGAGATCCAACCGAATTCGGATGTAATGATGGACCCTGCATGGTGATACAAGTTTTAAGAAGAAAGCGATAATTATATAAATTGTTATCTTCTGTTCCAAATTGGACGGCATTCACCTGGCAACACCTGCTTGAGAGGTAGATACCGCTGCACCTGGCAAACCGTCCCCATCCGAACGTTTTCGCTCCATTCCAGAACTACTGCGGTGTTCCAGACGAAGGTAAGCCTTTCTGCAATTATCCTGCCAATTACTGCACATAATAATTATTAGACAAGTGGAATCATCGTCTCACTATCCTACCTAATATATTGGGCTTGCAGAATATTAACAAACGACAAAGCGATGGCTCCCTGCCGCTTTGATCTTCCAGAGGCTCCAGACTATGAGGTAACTTATCAGAATTATTTTTATTGGCATTTTGCTGACAATGGTGGCGAATATTATTTTTTGAGTCATATTGTTCGAGAATTACATTTTTAATACAGTTTAAAACACGCGTAAACATGATTCTACGTTGCAGTGTGTGTGGCCACATATTGTTGCGCAACCATATATTATTGTTTTTAAGTTAAATAATAAATTTTGTGAGCAATACGAGACTGAAAATTCTCGCAACTCTCAAGTGCAAGTTTTTACTACTCAGGGAACAAATATTTCTTCACTCTGTCATATTATTAGGGACAGTTAATAGAAATTATTGTGTAACACTGCAAAATCAGTCGTGGAAGTCATCCAGTATTGTCAATATTGTAAAATATTGAAATTCACAGGATATT
This sequence comes from Catajapyx aquilonaris, assembly GCA_000934665.2. Taxonomy (NCBI): domain Eukaryota; kingdom Metazoa; phylum Arthropoda; class Diplura; order Dicellurata; family Japygidae; genus Catajapyx; species Catajapyx aquilonaris. Next base: position 10,063 of record JYFJ02006303.1, on the reverse strand, counting down.
CTTTGGCTCTGTGGTGAGTACATGTCCTGTCTGGGCGTCCTGCAGAGAAGGTTCCATACCCCAGAGACTCAGCCCAAGTCCAGGGACCTTTTGAAGGGCATGTCAGATTCCCTGGAGAAGGAGAGGTTGGAACAGGCCAGGAGGATAGGTCAGAAAGGTGACGGTGGTGACATCCATTCGACCCAGCCAGGAGAATGTGGAGAGAGCAGCAGGGTCCTGAAGAAGAGGTCGGGTGAGCCGCTGGATGCATCCAGGCAGGTTAAGAAGGCCAATCTGGACTGGCTTCTGGAGGACTGGCCTGACACCGAGGATGACGTCCAGACGCTTATCGAAGACCGTGATGTCAATATATGCAATGATGGTAATGATCAGGATGTCAAGCTGCATGAGATGCCTCAGGCCGGCTGAGTGACAGCTTGCATCAACAGTGGGTTTCACATTCATGTTACAAGACATGTTGTGTGTACCAGTATGAGGGGTTCTGCCCTATTTTGCGCTCAGCACAACAAAAGTTCATGTTAAAGTTCACGTTATCAATCTATTTTTGTACTTAAAACACAACTTAATAGGCTGTATTGCAATAAATTAGTTGCCAGCCTGTAGCATAATTTTTACATTGGCAGCTGTTTTACAAGTGCAACTACCAGTGGGACAAAAATTCAATTGTGGGTGTAATATGGAGTTTCAGCAGGATTGGCATTGGCCCATTGACCTTCATGCCATGATGAGGAAGATAGTGGCTGCTGGGTGTTCCCACTCTCACTGCGGGTTAAAAGGTCGACCCACAATTTGTGAGTGGAATAATGCAGTTATAATTTTAAAATTTTAAATACTGTATCTACAAATATTTTAATCTTAGAGATACAGCTTTGCAAAAGAAAATGCTTTACATCATCAGTTGATTACTTATAAGTTAAAATGGTTTAATGCTTTTTTCCACATATTTCAGTATCACCAAGGCCAATCTTTATGAGTTCCTGGTATAACCTATTCGCAAGCTATTAGTCAATGGCATAATCTACTTGTAATTCCTTAATGGCCAAAGTGCAGTATCAATAGGTCTTTTCATAAGATGAGCTCATATTACACCAGCTAAAAATTACTGCAGTTAAATTCAGACAAGAAAAAGTTAGCACACTAATCCTTGGTTTTTTTCATGGCAAAATCATGTGGAAAAATGAACACATTTGCTGTTTCTGCAAGTGAGACATGTTCTCATTGGTTGCTTCATCCATTCTGTGCAGTTTCTCAGATCTTAATTTTCCTGCAGGAATTTTCAACCAGTGCACCTTTATACAGTGAAGACATGATGCTATCTTTATGCTACAAAGCAGTCCTAAACTTTCTGCATAAAAACACGACAATGGACCAGCTTTATGAATGCAAATTAAAGAAAATCAACAATTTTGTGTAGGCATTGACATTATAATCAGTGATTTTCTCCCCAATATTTGACTCAATACAACTGGTCGTTATCATATCAAAACGGTGCCATTAAATGACACTTACATAAAATGAACAGATTTTACATAGAATATGTGGAGTTGTGCACTGCTCAAATCTAAATGAATGAAAAGAAAAGTAAGGATCATGCAAACTATTATTTGTAATCAGACAGTTGATATCCTCGACAGATAAATCCTTCCTTCTTGGGCCTCTTGACTCAGTTGCTCATTTTTCTCCACCATAATGTTGTGAAGAAACAGTTTGTATGCCTCCTTAAAATCTCCAGATGACATTAAACCTCGTACAAATTCATCAGGTGCCCTGATAAAAGAGAGGGTAGATAAAATGATATGAATGCAACTCATGATTTCAGGTCAATAGGCGCCACAAACTCTTATCTTATCACTGACTGAGAGTAAATTGTCTATTTACTCATGGAATTACCTGTAAATGTGTTTTATAAGGTCAGCAATACGCTTTGGAAGTACAAGGCATCTATTGTGACTGAAATATGTCAGAGACTCAGCCGTTGGTGTAATCCCATCAAAGCTGAAAGTAAATTTCATGTACTGTATGAATGAAAATGAACGCATCAGTTTACACTACAAAATATTCTTGATGCCAAAAATAAATTCACTAGTAGCAACAAAATTGATAACATATGAAATGCAGTGTTGTGCAGCGCATTCACAAACTTTAAGATTATAATTATACCGTATGTTTGAAGAATTCCATTTCTGTGCATTGCATGTTATGTGCACAGTGATCATTTCCCCACATAAATGTTAATCCTGCATCAAACCATTTACCTTACAACAATGACTCTTTCTGCTTGCTTATGCAGTTGAGCCACCATTTTCACAGCTAGGATAACCATGTTATCCAATCCACTTTGTTGTGTGAGTTGCACCTCCTTTTGGTCTCGGTCACGCATAACAATATCCTCTACGCTGACCATCCCTGCTGACGTAATCAGCACCACTTTAGTCTGGTAGTCATTAGTTATGTGACGGTGAAACCATGAATGTGGATCACAAGAAACTGTGTCAGAATGTGTGTCCTCAAAATGGTCCAATACCTACAACGAAATTTTTTGGGAAAAAAGTCAGAAATAAGTGAAAACCGGATTGTAAGTTTTCACACTATGTAATGTTTATAATGTCACGATGTGATTTAATATTTGCATAATATGTGGAAATCATTGCTAGTGTACTTGGCAGCTTACTTTGCAATTGGCGGCCTTCAACATCTCTCTAAACAATTTGGCAGTCTCGCACAATTGCGGCGAGTCTCGTGTGTATAATAGCACAATTTTGGGTTGACACAGCGGATCAAATGAATGTGAATGCGGAAGTTCACCACCTGAAAAAATAGGTCAATTAGCCACCAAATTCTACTAAGCAATGGCATGCCAATACGTACCTTCCCGGTTGATATACCACTCCCGGAACATTGAACATCCATACCCTACACCACACAGTATGACAACCACCAAAAATATCACCACAAAGACATAGACTAAACTCGACATTCCATCTTCATCGTCATGATCATCTACGTGTGACAGAGCTGAAAAAGTAAAGGAAAGCCTTCAGGGAAATCAGCAAAAAACACTTCAATGTTAATTACAGTTGACTCCGGATATAACAGCCTTGGCTATAAAGGACTTTCGGTTATAACAGACTCAACAGGCCAGTCCCAGCAAACGTCCAGTGTTGAAAGCAGAAAACATGTGCATTCATTGCAAAAGTGACAATTTGGCTATAACAGACCTCGGTCATAACATACTGTTTTTTGCAGTCACTAGAAGTCTGTTGTATCCTGATTCAACTGCATTTAAAATGGTTTGGTAACATTTCCTGTGGTTGAAAGCATTTGATTTCAGATAAGTAAAATAATACCTACACAGCAGCTCGACAGTTTTGCTATAGACATGTTCACAGCATGGTTCGTACGGATTGTTGCATTCTCTCGGTCTCACCTGTAATGCCAGAAATGTTACATTCACTTTAAGTACATACTGAACAAAGTCATTGTAGTGAAAATGGCCAAAAACTTCTAAATCATTCATGCTGCAATGATTTCTGATTTTATCCGATAAAAGCAGGTGATGTTAATCGAGCGTCTAAAAACTTACTCGAATACAATAGTTTCCAGGTTGAAGCTCATTAAAAGTGTATGTCCCATTGGTCTGCAAATATAACAGAAAATGAGTAATAATCGGCCAGGTGCAAATAAACACAATACCAATCCTGTTTTGAGACGGCGGATCACTCGACCTCTCCACCTCTCGCTGCAGCTGTGTATCCCGTGCATGACAGACATGACAATTTCTTTGAAATGGCCACCACAGGGCCAAACTGGGACACTGAAGCGGACGTACACACTGCGTCTATGCAACAAAGAAAGGCAAAAAAAAAACAAGTGATTGGCACTAACTCACGTCAGGCCTCAGTTGTATTTTTTGGTGAAACAATCCTGTGCAGTTGTTGACAGAGTTGTCACACTTTATGTCGCAAGGAAAAGCACCAGAATTGAGGGTCACATGCACTGGGTTATTGCATCTGGTTGGCCAGGTGAGCATCATGCTTATCTCCTTTCTGTTAGTACAGTGTATGTTAGTACAGGATGTTTACGTGACTTAGCTAGGCTGGTATTGGTTAATTTGTGGAGGTAAAGTGCGGTTAAAGGGAATGTTGGAAAGTAGATTATTTCATTGCACTTACAACGCAGGATAAGGCTGGACCCATAAAACCCATTGCGATTCACTCCCAGTGCCTTCAATCCAGAAAACAGTTGTTATTTCGGGCGGACATGACCTCTTAGAATTGATTCCAACGCAGTAACACCCTGCAGTCAGGTCATCAAACTGCGCATGTGATGAGCTGACATACTGATTGCGATACCAGTTGTCATAACGCATAACAGGGCACGAGCCTTTGCAGTGCTGCTGAGTGTATTCAATTCGGTACAGCTTTACGTGACAATGCCTGACTTCTGAAGGTGGATATACGACGAGGGTGCCAAGGTTCCTCTTCATTCTCAGCATCTGATCACCATGATGCCGGCACTTCTGTTTTTTCCGAGGTCTGTGCTTCTCTGTTACAACCATGTCTAAATTCAAGAAACGAAATGATATCCTTAGGCTTCATTAAGCAGGGTAACGTTGAATATATTTTTGTCCAACATAACAGAAAACTGCTGAACGCAGAACAAAGCTGCTTCCAATTTTTCAAAATGTAATCATAATAACCTTTGACTCTGCGAGGCAGTTCAAGCCGCAGTTCCTGCTGTTTCCTTCCATTGCTGCCTAGAAACTGCAACCGGTATGTTTCACCTGCGGTCAGCTGTACTGAAGCAATGCTGACTCGAACCTTCCCATTTCTCGGCACATGGTCGCCCACATTCAGATACATGCATATGGTCTCATTATGTCTCAAAATAATCACATGCACTGAAAATAAATTATCATTAGAACGTGTTTTGCAGAACTTCTCACAAAACTTTTACCAGGTTGTGTATTCAGCACTGAAAATTCAATGTTCACCGAGGGATGAGTCGCATTTTCTAACCATTTCCATGAAGTTGACGGTTTTGTGACTCCGGATTCTTCAGCGGAAATTTCCAATTTATCTGGTTTCTTGCATTCTGCAGGTGCATTAAAAGTGTTAATTTGCTGAGCAGTTCGTTACACTACACTTCAGCCACTTACCATAATTAATGGAAAACGTGGCACATGTGAACACCTTGCGATGTTGACCCTACAAAATATTTCAGTTATTACAATCGCAATAAGCCACAAGTTGGTAGATGTCAGAAAAATGGGACTATGAGAGGGAAACAACTATAATTATGCAGTTATCTCCTTTCTCCATCTGAAATAATCTGCATGCGGCTTAAATTAAACGTCACCAAATTGTAATGAAAGAGATAAAAATGGACAAGTCGTTACCTCTAATACAAACGTGCAAGTTGGTTCGACTTCTGCTTTAACTAGGACCACAACCAGGATAACCCCCCACCAGCACAACATCACTGAGCCGTTTGTGTAATCAGCAGTCTTATGTACCTTTCTCGTCTCCACTCCAACCTTATCTCCTCATGAAGCTGGAATATGCTGCGATCCAGTTGCACGACCAAATCTTGTGTTTGTAAAGCCAACCCTCCCCTCATACCCTATGCGTCCTTGAGAAGGTTGCATTTGGGTATCATTTGTTTGCCTCCTGTCCGCTCGTACCTTCATGAATAATTATTAATTGGTCAGAATCACTGTCCGCCCCAAAAATTCCGTATCAGTGACATCACCAACAGATACAATATCAGTCACACGTTTAATGATTGTGCTTCCTTCTCGCAACCTGGTTTCACTGATTTTTAGCATGATGGGCGTCTTGCATGCACTGGGTTTGATCTGTTTGTGCGCAGTAGTTTTGGGAAATGAGAGTGATTACGTGCCGGTACTTGTGTGGGGCTCCAAAAGGTACTGTATTTAAATGCATTTAAACGACACACCAGTCCTCATCAACTTTTGTCTGCAGCTTGCAAATTGATCAACCTTCGCTGAAGCGGCTGAGCATGGACGACTTTTATTCGCAAGTTCTCATGAAAATTAATGGACCAGGTGTCTTCTTCGTGCAAGATTCGGTATGTGAATTATGACATTATTACGCACTGAATCATCATTGCTTGCAGATTACATGGTGGTAATAATAATTGTCCAAAAAATATATTAATTTCCTAATGATGATTTCAATTACAGTTGAGTCTTGAAGATCTGAATCTCCCGGACAAACATGGACCGTTATTTCCATCGCTTCGACTCATGGCCAAGCAAGCTCTGTTCTTACCTCAAGTGGCCTTTCCTTATGACGCAATCGATCTGTCACCGGATCGCAACATACTCGAATACAATCAAGCTATGAAGTCAGCTGACTTGAACACAAGTCTAGTAATGGTCCCACTCGCATCTACGGTGAATCAAGACAGAGCTGGAGTTTTAAGAAACAATGGTACGCCTATGTGGAGTCTGAAATTTCACATTGTAAAGTAATTTTGTTACAGACCGAGACATTGAGCGGATCTATGTTGAGCTAAAAGAGAAGTTTGGGGATGTAACAGCAATTTTTTCCGGAAGGACGTCACACTATGTAAGTAGTCATTTGCAATTATTTGGAAGCCTAATTAACACTAAAATCCAACAGATCAATGATGATTTGCCGCAGTTAAAGAGGACAGTTCGTGAAGTCCATTACGAGATTGAAGAGGACTACGAGATTGAAGATCACGTAGCAAGCAACATAACAGACTCCTTTTATGCAGATGAGAACAACACCGTGTTATTCTACGCAAAAGGCAAACCAGTTATTTTTATTGGCACGTAAGTCCGAGCTCTCTTCACTGTACTGTTTGAAGTAATATGCTGGATCTCCACTTTGACCGATACTTTTATACCATACAGGACGAATGTAACTCTGGGCAATTATTCTCATGTAACTGGTGGCATTGCAGATGGCAAGGCCCATTTGCATGTGACATTCGATAAAGATATTGAAGATTTCCACAGCATCACACTCAAGTAAGTCTCTAGCATATGAACTTGCAAAACAGGCACATTTCTAACAGAATCTGTTGCAGTCGAGTGATTCCAGAACCAGAAATTGAGCTTGAGACTGACAACTTCAAAATGTGCCTAATCTAATTGTGTGCACCCATTACAGATTTAATTTCATTATGAACAACCACACCAAATACTGGTCAATGAGCGATACCGAAATTGCCTTCACGAGTGACGACGTGGATCTTAACGAGAATGTCACCTATGTTGGTGGTAGCATGGTGACGGCACCATTGACTTTCTCCTACCACTGCTACCAGAACGTGATCCTCAAACCAAACAACAAAACCGAAGGTCTGTTGCACAACTCCAGCGTCTTACTGGTGGCAGTGCAAGTCCAGCCGTTCAACGTGACCCACGGGAAGTTCAGCGACGGATGGGACTGCGTCACATTCTTCACTATTGGAATCTTGACTACCCTCTTCGTGACGGCCATCATGGGAATAATCCTGCTGTGGGCCATATACATGATTGCAAGCGTGAAAACAAATGACTTGTTCGATGACCCGAAGGGAAAGGTGCTAGTTATTCCAGGGGTGGATTAAATTAAAAATCGGTTTCAAAGGATTTGCGATTTTTTATTTCAACCCAATGCTTAAGACCTAGGTCGCTCCTTCTTGCCCTTGTACAAGGCCAGAAGTGACACATTGGCCACCTTCACCACCTTGAAACGCACACCTGGAATTGAACATTGTATTAGTACACACGTCACGCATGAATTGAATTTTTCTGATNATTCGCTTGACAATTTTGCGTACATTTGTGGTGCCCAAAACTACGTTGAAATTTTTCTGACATGACAAACTATATATCGGCCCAGTTTCATTGGATTTCTGTTGCGAATAAAATGTATATGCTCACCGGGAATGTCTCCTACGGCATGACCGCTGCGACCGAATCCAGACAGCAGCACCTCGTCGTTCTCCTCAATAAAGTTGAGGCAACCATCACGGGGGACAAAAGCCGTCACCTTCTTGCCATTCTTGATCAGCTGTACTCGCACACACTTACGAATGGCAGAGTTAGGCTGCTTGGCCTCTACGCCCCTGTAATAACAGTCAACATTTTAATTACGATGTTTTGAACCTCTTCATATTTTCTTCGCACACTTACACTTTCTCAAGCACAATCCCCTTGGCATGAGACGCTCCTCCGAAAGGGTTGGCCTTCCAGCGGGTGCCAAGATGGGCCTTCTTGTAATCCTTATCTGACCACTTCTGGTCACGACGATGTCGGCTCAACTTACGCGCAGTACGCAGACCATGCGGCTTACCTGAAACGCAATTAGAGAAATATTAAAACTGTTGTAACTACAGTCGTACCATGTACGCAGACTATGCGGCTTACCCGCAATGATTTAATTGCAGTGTACGTTAATTTAACTGCAGTCGTAATGTTCATGCAACCATCGTTAGTATTAACTATGGTTAAACATTAACAGCCGGTTAAAACCCGGTCACATGTGAATCTAGGCCTGGGCTTTACACCTCGTCTAACTGGTCCATTTGGGCTGTATCTAACTACGGATGTTGGCCCATACTATGCAGCTTATTTTTGCCAAATTTGAGATCCCATTTGGGGGTCAAAAATGAAGTTTTCTTACCCATTTTTGGAGCGAAGTTTGTCTCCTTCCTGAGTCGACCACGCTACAACCGGAAGTGAGGAGGGAGAGGTAAAGCGGATGTGACGTACTTGTGCTGCTACGTGCCAGTTCCAAATGTGATGGACCAATCAACAAGCGGGATATAGACTGACGAGCCAATGAGCTATACTTGGAATGTGTAAACATGCTAATCACAGTGATCAGTATGAACCGGTATGAACTAAGTGCGCTAAACTAATTAACCCATAATTTTAATGACTATGAGTGAGTAAGCCGGAATGACTACCTTATCAATGATTAATCATTTTTACTGCTCACCCCCCCAACCCGGATGAGTCATATTGGTCTGGTCACCCTGCCAGCACATGACGGTGTTCCAAAAATGGCCGAACATTTTGGGTGGAATTTTCATCGGACGAATCTCATCTCCTGGGCCATGCTCTCGAGGGTTCTGCCTCTGCTTTTGGGCTGCCTTGCGGTGGCTCAAGGGTCCAGGGACAATGTGCCGGTTCTCATCTGGGGATCTAAGAGGTGGGTAGACCGTTGCAGGGGGTGGTTTGTGAGGTGTTGGTGGTGTCACATGATTGTAATAATTATTCGGTTTAATTTTTCAGAGATTTATTGACTTGGTCTTTTTTTGTGTGGGTCGGGATTGCATTAATATAATGTGTATTACACGAGAATAATATATGCATTACATGAGAGCAATATGTGCATAATAACATGGGAGCAGTATGTCCATTACATGTGGATTACATGAGAATAATATATGCATTACATGAGAGCAATATGTGCATAATAACATGGGAGCAGTATGTCCATTACATGTGGATTACATGAGAATAATATGTGTGTAATGTTTGCTTCGCAGTTTTGCACTGATCTACAACTGGCTGTCATGTGCTTATCTGTATAATACATATCGTGGGCATACAAGAGAAAAATATAAAGTCCCAAAAACACTAGTTTTGAGTTAATCGATTGCTCACATGCCAATGAAGGAAGAAAATCCTCTCTTCCTGGCTCCCTGTGAGTCTTTAGGACTAAATGGACGTCACCAGATATAATACAGCAGAAAAAAATCCTACAAAACGGTATGAATAACTCAAAATGGCCAAGCCTGGTTTTTTTCTTGTACGCCCACCATACATACAATAGAGCCATTATTTTTCTGCAGTGTTACGCAGCGTGTGCATTGAATTAACAGGCGGCTATTGCTATTCATGTGACTTGCAATGAGACACAGGTTTTTTGCACACCTTACCGCAGCCTTCAGGGCAGCAAATCCAATTCTTTTTGCAGTTGGAATCACCCAGACAGTTGACTTCTGGGTTGAAGATGCATATTCCAATTTTTCCGGATGGTTCAGGACAGTTGGGAGATGTTCGTTGGCAAGCCCT
>JYFJ02006302.1:0-20270 GCA_000934665.2 Catajapyx aquilonaris | reverse complement strand
CCATTGACATTTCGTGCATAATTTCATGTGATGGGTGCATATTCTGCTACACATATTCACTTCGTGCATATTTTAATGCACTCCAGGTTTTCAGTGTTATAATATGACCATTCCCTTTTTTCAGGTAAACTACTCTTTGGTTTGAGATACTCTTCACGACCTCTGATTGTAAGTAGGCCTACACTAGGCTTTTACTGCACATGATCACAATGAATTCTATATCCTCTAATTTAGAAAATAGTTGAACTGTCTTTGTATCCACCGATTCAATAATAATGCAGTTGTTTTTTAAAATAATTTGTTCGGCATATGCACTATTATGAAATTTGTAAAAAAAATCGTCCCATAGATTTACTATCACCCAATTTATTTCTAGTGCCCCTCGAGTATAGTCGTATGTCCGTATTAACTTTAGATACCCAACGTAACATGTGACAAGTGCGTGTCGAATGTGCTATTTACCTCAATTCATATTTCACGGATAAAAGTTGACCTTTATTCCCCATGTTGAGGACTTATTTTGAGCATGTTTGAACAGTCGATGTGTGGCCGATTAATCGACCAAAGCAATCGATCAAGAGCCTCTAAAACATTTGTTACGTCTGCACCTTAAAAGCGAGCCCACATTAAATACGGCCGCTTATATTTACACAATTTGATCCCTTCGCTGTGGAAATAGGCTTACAACTTTGAGCATTAAACGTTTGAATAACAGGAAGCCTCTCGGGCCACCACCTGTTCCTATTCCACGATTTCACAGGAAAAAAAATGCCCCGACCTCAAAGTTGAATAAAGCTGGAACCGACTGTTACGGACGACTATAGTCGACCAAGCACATGACACGAACTCCAGGAAATAATTACAGTGCACACATTTGCAGCAATTTTCTTGGCAAACCAGCAGCAATCGAGGAGTTGCCGACATCTAATGTGAACTATAACAATTCAATTTTTGCACACAGCTAATACTCTTCATAGCCACTAAAAGTAACTGATTAATAGCAAGAGCAGCTTATTCGCAATTGTTTTGAATCAACCTGTGAATGTTTTTATTTTAAAACTGAAGTTGTGGGTGATGCCTTGCGGGAGGTGCCCTTATATCGACCATTTTGACGTGGCATTTTGGACCGCATGCGTGACCTGACGCCACTGGGAAAGAGGTCAGGTAGCCTTGACGCCAGGCACCCGTTGATTAACCAGAGGGGGGCCAACCTAATAGGAATCCCAAAGAGGAAACCCAAGTTGCATGCACGCAATTTGCTCTTCTATTCTCTCCACAGTTCATTCCACCAGCCTGCACCTCGAAGACTCTTTAAAATTTATTTTGTACAACCAGCCTACTCTAGTACGAATCAAAAATGAGCAGGTCCACTATAGCAGTGTGTAAAATTCATACATTTAAAAGGTTGAGAGTAAAAGATCGGCACGTGAGATAAACCAGCACGCATGGCATGACTTCCAAAAACCTTTTAAATGGACGTGGGTTGGAACAGATGTCATGGTCAGTGTCGTATTATTAGAAATGATTATTATTAGAAAAGGCGCGCTGAAGTTACAAAGTGACTTGCATTGAGTTTTATAGCCACCACACTTTATAAGAGTGTGGCAATGACCTGTGGCTACCACATGGTAAATATATTGAATGTGAACAGCCACGCAAAGTCGTGTAGTAGTGATTGATTTGAACCGTGACCGCTACCGGGGCTAGGCCTTTTGTTGTTAACGTGTTTCTCAGCCTTTAGGGCGGATCTTACACATTTGAAAGGACGTGACAAATGGCACCAATAACTTTTGTAAAAAGGGGAAGATTCTTTCGCTCTGCTCCAAAAACGACCTCAAAAAAATGCGAACTCTTATCGTTAAATTGAGTTGGTAGCCTACAACTGCCCCTCACATTGTTCACTAATATTGTATTTTATACAGCTTCTCACTGAAATTACTAGTTAAATAGTATTCAACAAAACGCCATTACTCTCGTCAGGGCATGGGTTCTAGCTGGGTGTGCAAGCCTATGTATTATGAATTAGAGCTCTTACTACAGGGCTAAGCTCATTGAATAGCTCAGTGGCACTCGGGCCCTCTCTCTCTCTCTCTCTCTCTCTCTCTCTCTCACTCAAAGGCGAATCATGGGATATATGCCATCAGTAGGTTCAGCGTAGTGGAAACACAAGTGAGTGTGCCAATGTGTGTGCCGGAGACTGAAGTATGCGGGCACAATGCAATTAGCATGTACTAAAGCGAGGCAGGTAGGTAGGGCATGCAGAAATGCCATGCCTGGAAAATACCTTCCTACTGTACGGGAGAAAGTTTTAATTTTCGGACTGAATAATGAAGCCCTCAGGAGAGAGCGGGGGTTACTCAAGCGCGAAAATAGTTTTGGAGCTTAATTATTCAGGTTGTGCCGAGCCACCAAATTCTATAATCACCATTACGCAGCTTGAAAGTCACTAATGGCCATCGCGTGTCCTGGGAAAAAAAATCTAAAAATTATTCCAAATATTTGCCATGCAGTATATTGTCCGTGATGGATTACACACTCCAGTCGCGCAAGCGCTTTTCTACTGTAGATTCAGCCCGCGCATATTTGTGCGCATGCGCGACTGGAGTGAGTAATCCTTCATAATATTTCCCCCAGTTTCTCTCCGAATGATATGAACTGAATTATTTCGATTATTTTATACAGGTTTTGACAAGTTTTTTTTTTTTTTGCAATATATACCTTCCAGTTAAGATATTCCTCATCGTGTTGACTACCTGACAGTCATATTTCCCAAATAACCAGCCATGCTACAGTACAGCCCGGCCCAGGCCTGAGTAAGCAATCGCCCTTATTGGCAATTACACCAAAAAGCGGTTCCCAACAGACGCGTGAGAGGATAAGAACTGGTTAACTGGTAATTTTCGGCTGGGTGCTGTATAATATCCAACCATGCATTTTAGCCAAACACGCTCTCATCGCAGGTCAGGCTCCCTAAATATAGTCCGCCCCCGCTTTGAATGATGGTGGGGGTCTAAACTTTGCCATGGGGTTGGGACACGACATGTCGAAAAGAATTTGTGGTCATGCAAACAAGGTCATTGGCAAAGTGGTGTTACTCTTTTTTTTTCTTCTTCTTCGCCTTATTACTCTAGCCACGCAAACATGTAAATGCCGAGGCCGCTAATTTATCGCTCCTTAGCCGAGGGTTTATCGGCCGTAAATAAAAGGAGAGACCTCTGGGTGCTCATGTGGGAAAACATTTATTTACTTCTCCATATAAAGTAAACAACCAGAAAGTGCACTTTGCCTTTTGAAAATATAAACAAAATTGGAACCATTGCCCCCCGCCCACAACTTTCAATGTGAAAGTATTACTATATATCTTACATAGATGGCGCATCATACTGATGACTCACCGCGGACAAACAGACGCACAGGCATGTGTGCATTGCAGGGTATGTCAGAGACACACAATACAACAACTGGGTTAATTTAGGAGGAAGTGAGTGATAAAGGGCTCGTCTTGTTCTCCTGGAGCCGGGCTTGGAATACCAAATGCATGTCGCTAATGTTTTGAAGTAGTTTGAATTTCAATTGAGAGGAGATCGCCTAGGGGGAATAAGGTGTCTCTTTGTTCCAGATGCTAAGCCGGCTGCGAATGAAAGGCTTTCGTGTCTTTTTCCCTTCAAGCTTTAGCACGGCAGCTGGTTTGGTTTCCCGGGCCAAATAAAATCGTTAACTTGTGCAATTTTCGCCTACAGTGCACCCTCAATTTGCTGGATTAAGGGGCGAACAGTGCAGTGTATTTGACCCGTGACGTGATTACAACATGCCGAGCATTTTCAGGAACAAAAGAGCCGGAATGTTTACGAGCACTAGGTTAAATGAAAATTGCATTTATTATTAAGCACACAGTTAACAATACAATGGACCAGTCAATTTACAATCACTCGCGTACAATTGAAATGGGACTTTACACTACGGAGAAAATTGTTGGCATATTTCGTTTCCATTTTCATCCTAACTTCCATGCAACCGCACCCTTGTATCACACGAAGTACAACCTGCAGGCTCAAAAACTTGTGAAAACATCCTTTAGATACAAGCTGCCCCCAAGAAAGACGAAGATTGCGGGACATGCAATAAAAGTTTCAACGGCAGTGCATTAGGTTCCAATAAGAGGCAAGAAACTGGACCACAACAGCAACTTAAAAGTTACTCCACGCACTCTCGTATTAAGGTTCTGCTGCACCCGCTGCAACTTTATTGGAAAATTTCTCCTCGGGTCCGTGATGCAGTTTAAACATCTGTCGCCCCCTCCATTTCCGCGTGAGAGGGTTTCTCTGGGAAATTTTCCGGGATCTTCTCCGAAAACTACTACCGCCCTTTAAAAAAAAAGATAACAAGAAAAGACGACAAGGATAACATGGTGCACATGACGGGGACATCTCTTCCGTAACAATAACTTGGCGAAATATGCAGATATTAGAATTTCCGTGCTGAACTGCCTTGTAGCATTTCAAATGGCAGAGAAAGTAACTCTGTTTTCACTAGAGATAAAGGCCCCGATGCTAAAATAGCCTGATATTGACCTTACGATAAAATTGTTTAAAATAACTACGCGTAGATCGCAATCTGCAGTTGAAAAATGTTTGATATTTTTTATGATCCCGATAGTACAAACACGTTAGGCAAATACAACTCGAGCAATTTGCTTGATATCTCTTCCCATGCCTTTTACTGCAGGGAAACGTAATGATATGCCTGCAGAGAGGCCCTTTGTTTCACTGGACATTGAAATCAGGCAGCCAGATCACGCGCATTTTAGAGCCTGCGGACACGAACACAGAAACGAGCTCTGGTACAATAGAAAAAAGGAGAAAGAAACCATGACCCTTAAAAAACACTGTTACACAATCCCTGTTTGCTCTTCCAGGACTTTCGATTGGTCCAGATTGCCAGGGCGGATTAGCAGCTATTATGGAGCAAATCCCAAGAAACATTTTAGACTAGTACTTTTGACACACCCTGCAAGTACGCAGTTATACCTGGCTGTCCTCTCCCCGACATCTTTTGGATCGATCCGTTGGATGCACCTGTACTCCGCAGCATCCTTTTTGTATCTAACCAGGACCCATCTCAGAGCCCAGTCTATCCCACTCGAGCCAATCAAATAGCCTTGTTTTTCTCGGATAAGAACGAATTGTGCCCATTCGCTCCCGAAATATTGCGCGATACTGGGGAGAAAAGCACCATTTTGTATCCAACCGCTATTTTACTTTAGAGACGGTCTCGAAAATATATTGGACTCACCCTAGAAGATGAATGATTTTAACTAGCCAACCGAGTGCGCATCCACACTGGCGCACTCAATTATTCCGACAACAACGTTGCCACAGTTACTCCTCAGGTAGCCTCTAAGGTTCGTTCCTGTCTTGGCAACGTCGCAAAAGTCGGCCATATTGTTACCCCCTCAAGATTAGTGTTGAAAACAATTTGCGCGAACTGTGTTGCGCACTCGGTTGCGCTCCTAAAAAATTCCCCAATAGCAAATTGAAATATCGGGATGCGTAGCAAAATTTGGCATTGTCCACTCGTCGTTTCATAACACCAGGAATCGAATTGAGAAATTCCTTTAAATTATTCGGGTCTCGTGTAGAGAAGACGTAGTGAATAAATAACTCAAAATTTTGTATACAGAGTAATGTGTTATTATTGTCACAACAATTTCCAGCGTGGCTTACATAAGGGCATATGGTTTTGATCACATTTCCAGCCCTTGAAGTGCGTAATATCGTGACCGTTACGCAACAGTTCTCTCAGAACTAGACCCACTTGGCAGACACCAAAAGTCTCGAAACACAGTCGCTGTTTTTCTGTCCTTTTTTATACTCGAGGCCAGCTGTTCTAATCTTCAGTAATATAGTGAATGGTGCAATTGATGTCACAGCTATTTTTTCCTTGGGCGCATCCCCGCATTGAGGACCGTCCGGGCGCGTATAATGTATCCCAACGCTTTGTATGAGGACACATTGCGTGGCTTCAAGCCAAATGTGTCCACAGCCCAGAGGCGGCTCAGTGCATATCCTCATCTCTTGGTC
Source organism: Catajapyx aquilonaris (assembly GCA_000934665.2). Taxonomy (NCBI): domain Eukaryota; kingdom Metazoa; phylum Arthropoda; class Diplura; order Dicellurata; family Japygidae; genus Catajapyx; species Catajapyx aquilonaris. Next base: position 14,190 of record JYFJ02006302.1, on the reverse strand, counting down.
GAGCTAAGACTTAAATCACTCCCAGCCATTTCCTTGTACATAACAAAAACCCCTCTTTTTGCCCTCCTCAAGTGTCTGGAGCCAGGGCACATAAGGTTAACAAATGATGCACTTAGAGGAAGGAAATGGCTGATTAAAGTCTTCCAGATAAGGGAGAGAGAAACTTGTGTGTTCAGAGAGTTTCGAGTCTGGAGTGATTGGTCGAGAGGGATGTTTCCCTTTTATATACGGAACATCCGAACTCCATTTGCCTCAGGCTCGGATTCCTTTTCGGAACTGACGGATACCACAATATATTGCCGATTTGGAGGGAGAGAATACCACTAGACCAACAGTTCCGGATCCTATTGCTTATACACGAGCCAAATTTTAGCAAGAAGTACCATTTCCTGCACATATATGGCGCATAATCCCTCTCTGCACACTGCTGCCACTAGGATGGTGCGAGTGGTACTATCAGCTGGGACAAACATACAACTCATTATATCATCCAGATTTTGCAATACAGTGTGCAGTATACTGTACTTCAAACTGAGGCGACATTAGTGGTTAGGGACTTCCCTCCTGCTGTTTCACTGCTTGGTTGCGGTAACAGCAGAGAGAGATGTTTTGTTCGAAGCCAACTAACTTGGGGAGGACTCGTTCCGCCTAACGAGCACATGAAAGGAGAAGTCGGTCAGGACAATAACCGAACTCTGAAGTCTCCGCTCAGATTGTATCTACAACCGACGTGGCGGGGCGGTTATAAATCCGGGAATGGTTTTCTCCTCTGTTCATCGCCACTTCCCCTCAAATACCACATAACTTTGGGTACTTGTTTATTCCTGGATGGCTAAACCTGAGAGAGGGTTGAACCTTAAGCTGCAGTTAGCGCTTAACGGGCAGTTAAACCGTTCGTGTAACCAGTGCTCGCAACTAACGGTTCAAAGCAGAGTTTAATATTGCGGACTGAATTTTGCGTGAATATTCAGGAGGATGAAAGAGATTTGTGGGTTATAGGCGTACTTAATCAAGTTCACCTCTTGCATATTTCTGGAAGCGAACGAATTTGGTGGTTACCATGAACAAAATTGGTGGCTTTTTCCTTCCAATATGTAGTCAATAACATTGGTGCCGAATGGGCCGCATCGATCCTTGTCAGTGTCAACCGAATGAAAGGCCGTCAAATGCAAACCATATTTTTTGTTCTAAACCGCAAAATCCCGCATTTTGTGAGTGCCAGTTTCAGATTATTTCACATTTTAAACCTACGTACTGTAAAAAATTGTAATAAACATTCATGGCGTGCCATCCTGCGATTCTACAGGTAATGATTTTTGCCAAAATTCGCATTTCTCCTCCAGCTGGCTGTCCAGCTATAGCAACAAAGATCAATGTCCGGTTGGTAACAGGTCGCCACTTGATTTCATTACCCTAATCACTCAGGTGGGAATCATGCGCGGCAACACAACATGTACAGAGCAAAGCCTCTCTCTGTGTATGAGCTAACCAGCAGGGCCGTTGCACGCAACGAAATAATATGAAAATAACGCCTGCGGGATCTCATTTGGCAAGCCCAGGTATTAGCCTGCAGACCCGCGAGATCAACCTCAGAATCCCCAAGACTAGCTTGTTATTTGCTCCTCTTCCCTGCGGGGGTAGGGACCAGACCGACCTGTGCATTTGTAACCGAAAGCGAGGTAAACAAATTGGTTGCTATCAACCCAACAAGCCGGAACCAACTGACTCTAATTACCCTGAGTGTAACCAGAGGCTCCCGCAATACCTACAAGACATGCACCGAAACAAGCATTATTAAATAGTTGAGTTGCAAGTATGTGCGCACTAAACAGCTGCTTAAATTTATTAAATACATTAGCCCAAACATATACCTGAATTATTTAGAAATATATGTTTATGAATATATGACAATGAATTTTTTAACGAGCGCAACCGAGTACGCGCCACAGTTCGCGCAGATTGCAGGGTTGAAATTATCAATAGCTGGTAATCTCTCTGTACAGTATAGTGGGTGAATTCGTAAATAATCGCTGGACTTATTTCCAACACTACGCTTGAGGGAACAAAATGGCTGACATTTGTGACGTTGCCAAGGCTCTGAGGCTACGGAAGTACATCTGACTGCCAGAAAAATGGAACTGCGCGAGTTTGGGTGCGCACTCGGTTTCGCTCGTAAAAAAAAATCATATATACGGTATGTATAAACACAATAACTAAACTTTTAACATTTGTACAAGGGTCCTATATAGGACCCTGAGCGTATCTGGATTAAGTCATCCAACTTTCATGAATTTTTTTGCAACATTCTCCTGGAACATGTGTACAACCTAATTATGCGCAACTGGCATGATCCAGCATGCCCCTTTTTCTTTGCTCAGGTTCCGCCAAAGTGTCAGAAATGCTGGCAACGCCACCTTTTCCCTGGTGCGATTTTCCATCACATTTGAAATGCAAAAAAATTTCGCCGCAGAGATGCGCACCCCTTCCTACGCCCCCAAGGGAATTTCGCTCTCGCCAATTTTTTTTTTCCTTAACATTTCCTCCAAGGCTGTGTGCTGCCTGATCAGCCGCGAATGAAAATATCAACGAGGCAAAAAGGAGGAAGTTGTGGGAGAGAAACAAATGAAGTGGGTTCTACCCCCGCAGGAAGTTCAGATAACTCGGCTTCCTGTGGAAAAAGATGCAAGTCTTTTACGTACCAAGCGAAATGAGTTTTCAAACTATATCTTTCAAAAAAAAAGTAGTTTTTTTTGCTCCACCATCTCTATAGTTAGTGGCGGTGGGGTGTGTAAAAGTTGAAGTTCTGGAGACAGATGTGAAAGCCTGTCGCGATAATAGGCCTGATAAGAACTATTGTGTTCCCATAGGGCTCCGAAGCAAGAATGGACCGCGCGGAAATGGAACTTCAAGTAATTTCCACTAAAACGGAGGGGGTACTTCATTTTCCAAAGTGGTTTCAAGTTCTCGTTCTTACTTTTTTTTTTCGTAAAAAAGAGGGGGCAAGAAAGTCAATGCTGTGCAATTTTAAAAATTTAACTAGTTCCTCCTCCCAGCCACCAGAGGCGCTGCATCCCCCCATTGCGCAGGCGTAGAACGAGAGCCAATCGGAAGCCTCGGTCATACAACAAAGGATTTTACTATTATAGAAGAAATTAATTTTTCTTCGAAACAGTGTCATTGATAAGAACCTATGGGAACAAGCTGCAATAAATCTCAAGAGACATGTACCTTTGCAGCAGAGTCTCTCTGGTGCCCTTGCGAATTACATAATTAATTATTCGCGAACTGAATTCGCAAATCATCTGTTCCGTCATTTCGGCTGCCAGAATATACGTTACGAAAGTTGTAAATCCCCTCCCTACTCTGAACCGCCTTTGGATTAATTACTCATCACGCACTTCCTCCTAATTATATGGCAAAACCGAATCAGAGAGCTCAAAACCCTGAGGTCTGCAGAAGTTATGAAGTCTGGTGAAGCCATAAATCTGCAAAATGCACACAGACTCGTTAATCCCCAGCTTATTTTACTTATTTCTGCGATTTTTGCCCCAGGTCAAGCCTTGGCCTTTCTGATTATTTTGATGTCCCCGAGCACGAAACGTGGCGTGTCGAGTGTTTGGCCATAGCAGAACCAGACCATGTCAAGATGACATCCTCGCTTCAAATCGATGGTGTTGCCACCAGTTCCGCCCCTGAAACCATGTTAAACGTGTCTACGATGAGTGAACGCAACACTCTGCCTAATTGCCCTGCGGATTAGACCTAATTGTTTGTGCAAACTGTGGAAAAAAGTGGCGAATTATGTGGAACCCAGAGGAGTCACGGAACATGTGATGAGACAAAGATGATCTCCTGATGAGGTGGTGAAGTGCTGCCAGTGGGGGAGAATCTCCTGTAGTCATAATGAGGATTGAGGAACACACTTACTGAAGCTGCGGGGGAGTTTCTGAAGCTTTTATTCGCAGCCTTCATGATAATTCCTTCCATTAATAATTGAAAAAAGAAGAGCCAGGCACAAAAGTAATGGAGGAGCATAAAGTGAAATGTGCCCGGGCCTTGCAACCGAGAGGCCATCATTATGAATGCTCCACTTTGCATGATAAGCGCGGCACTTCCTCCTTTTTGTTCAGCCATTCGCGCATTTATGTCCACTCCCGGAACTGCTGTTCTACCCCCTCCCTTTTGAAACTGTACCTGGTGTCCTCCTCTAAAAGTACGTCAACCTGCCATCCCTTTTTGGACTCAAGCTACAGGTTAATAGAAGGGCTCGGGAGAAAAACATGTTAACGCGAGCATGATTCGAGCAGACTTTTTCTCATTGGGCATTGCTCCCTGCCTGTAAACCAAAGAACGATCTGACGTCACACCAGCCGTGTTTTCTGAGCATGCGCAGTACAGTATGCTTGAAGAACTATTAGGGGACATGATTGGAGGAAAGAGCCGGGTGGAGGCGGGGCTGAACGTGACGTCAGATCGTTCGTTGGACTGTAAATCGTGTGTCCTGAAGACCGGAAGTGGCCGATCACCGGAAGTTGGCCATGAAACTATTTAGACTCCGCTGAATCCGAATCCGAAAACAGTTTGTCGATAACTCTTGCGGTTTAGGCCCTGATACCTGTACACGGACGGACAGAGCCGTTCTATTGTTCGATGAGAAGAAGACTAAAAATTTGTTGAAGTTAAGATGCTATCTTTTTTCAAAAATTTGTATAATGTTCTGTGCCTACGGGGCCACACAGCTATATTCCACACAAATCGTGACCATATCGTGCGCAACGGCAACCTTTCCAGGCACTAAACAAGATAGCACCCAGAGATGGTATCGGGGGCCCATCGTATAGATAACCGCCTATGAAGGCCTATTTATTGTGTCGGCAGAGTTTAACCACTATGGTATACAATGGCAGAAAGCTGCATGATGGCCAATCGATGGGCACGGAAGCACAGAAAAGTCAAGGCCGCAAAGGTGCTAACTTAAAATAGGTTATTTTCTGCATCACGCCTGATGAGACCGGTATCTATAACTAGTCTAATTGCGACGTTAAAGTGCGATGGCGTAACAATTCCTCTGTCAAAACAATGTCGGTTTTCTTTTTTTTTTTTGACAAATGTTTCTGGCTCTGTTCCCAACTTCAACTTGGAAGTGCCGAACATACTTGATGGCAAGAATGTCATCGTGCAGTGTACAGCATAGGAAGGGTGCCAAATGGGCTTTGGAACAATAGACTCTTGGCTACTGTGTATTTAAAGGGAGGGAGGGAGGGTGGGTTAAATTTTTGGGTTGTTTTCTGGGTAAAAAGACGAGGACCCCAAAAATGATACTGCGCAAAGGTTGCAGAGATCTGCAACCACAACTGGCACCGCTCCAAAATATCCGTATTCCTGCAGAGTTTCTCCCTATACATTCTGAGGAATATGGAGGAAAAGGAGTTTGGGAGGAGGGGGGGGGGGATGTGAAAAATGGTAAAAAAGGGGAGGTGGAAACGAAGGATTAGAAATTCACAGCCTGCTCAGCTTGCTAATGATTCTTTTTAACAGTACTTGCAGGTGACTTTCAGACACGGATATGTATTCAGCCTAAAGTTTATACAACTTTTCGATATGTATGTACGAGTAGTTGGATTAAATGTTCATTTTCTCCAGCATTTAAAGTTTGCCAAAACTGTGCACAATTTTTCGTTTAATTTTTGATTGCCACGCGACCGTGTTCCTCTTGAATTCCACTGTTCAACCAGAACGTAAACATTGCCTTACAATGTGCTCACTCGACGTGGATTGCATTGCTCTCACGGCATGCAATTTTTGTCAACACCAATGCTTATTTTATGAGCCAGCTACATACGCAAAAACGAGGGACAAATTAACTGCATTTAATTAACCGGTAGATGCACGGGGAATATTTTCCCCCTGCTGGATCCCAGCGTACGTCGCAATTTCTACATGTTTTCCTGGTTATAAAGTATCCTAAGCAGAAATGCAACCTCGCATGAAGCAAATGGCAACACGGTGATTTCATTGATACTGCCATTTTGATATTAACTCTCAATACTGGTGATATTAGTGATCGCTTATTGTGCGGAGAGAGTGAACCGGTTGTCAAAACTTGTGAACACTGCCCGGGCTAAAAGTAGTATCATATAATTCTGCTCACAGATGGCGCGCGCACTCCCTCTTCACACTAGTGCAACTGCGGGGGAAACTGGTACCTCATGCACGTTGGTGATGAATCACCACGGACAGAGTCACAAGCGAAATCTATATATTTCGATGGCGAAATCGATGCTATGTGTCCAATTCTAAGTCCTCTCACTCACCAAGCATTTCCGGAGCTCGACTGATCACCTCAGCCAGTCCACCGGAACGCTCAATGGCAATCCGTTCGAGGAAGAAAGAAAAAAAGGGGGGCAGGGCTCGAAATTTACAGCCCTATAGATTCCGTACAAGTCCGCAAGCAATTAAGTTTGGACACGGTGCAGCCAAGCGGACGTCACATTGATCAGGTTTCAGGAATTTCAGAGAAAAGCCGCATACACTCTCCTGCCGGCTTAAATCCTGGAATCTAGATCCGATTCTTGGTTCCCTCAGGACACCAATTACCCAACTCTTTCCATGCGACGAAAAGTGACTGCAAATCCGATTCATTTTTTTTCCTTCCAAAAAAAATTTGCAATGTGGGCGGACTTTCCGGACTTCCAACCTCATTACATGGTCTTTTGGACGTGTCCTCCCGGGAGCCCTTGACCGAAACCGCTGTCAGAACAAGTTATATATAAATATCCTCGGTCCAGGCCATTATCTCTCCTCCCCAGTGTTCATGGTCGTCTCCTTCAGATGAGGACACGTCCATCAACAAGTTCAAGCCCCTTTCCAGAATAGTGCTTGGGGATTTTCCAGACATGCCTGTCTTGTGCTGCCTCAAGTTCATGGCGGGCATAAAGAATGATCCCCCCCCCCCTCCAAATGCACAAAATGCATATAACTACGTACAGGACCACTTATCCTGTTTTTTACAGGCCCTTCCCACATAGCACTGTACAACTGTGCAGAGTTCCAACCGCACTGTATCCACGCAATTTGATCTTGGCCCTGAAAATGAAATGTATATACGGTGAATTACTGCGCCTCGAATTTTTTGCCACCTCTCTAATGACTTGAATAATTACGCAGCTGGACAGGTATGCGCATGAACTGGCCTTTATTGCATTTAATTAAGTGCACCACAGTTGCAATCCCGTCCTATCTAAATACCTGCCCAAAGTTTGCCCCATTCTGGACCAAGACAATTAGCAATTAGGAAGCAACTATTTTGATTAATAAAGTGAGCTATTGTCCTGCAATTATGCGGAATTCCCATGCAAACACAGGCCATTCACAGAACACCGAGGATAACTACTAGAGCCTATATTTCGACAGTCTATTGTCCTGCAACAAAGGTCCACTTTTTCATCTTAGAGAAACATCTGGTGCAATAATTTCAAACCCGGAAAAACCTTCACATGTGACGGCATGTGTCTATAAAGAACCGAATGGTCTCTAAGGCCCATCAGACGCACCTTTGACCTCCACCAATATTGGGGACGCCCCCCATCTTATACTGCGGACGAATCCCAGCCAAACCATTGGACCGGGCCAGATTGCACACCTCTTTTTTACTACCAGAGGAATATTCGCCCGCTGACCTCTTTAATCAATATCGTGTGAATCCATAAAGGCGGGGATTACCACCGAAGAAGTCATTCCCGCAAAGTTATTGGGTGTCTGACGACCACCTTTAATTTATGGGAAATCTCGACAGGAAAATTCCAGTCTGGAGGGGGGAGAAAATGGAGACATGGCTTGGAAATAAAGACAGTGCTATGTGCCATATTATATTCCAAGGCTGGGAGAAAAACATTTTAACCGCCAGTGGCAGTTAATATGTTTTTCTCCCGGCAAGTCTAACCTATCAGCGCCCTTTTCTCAGGAAAAACTGGAATTGAATATCTGCAGGGCTGAATGGTACCCTGCAGGCCAGCAAGTCTGTTTGCCCAAGACGGTGCTAGACGGTGTTTCATTAGTCTCCCGGCACGCTTTGAAGAGCATTAGGAATTCGAGTCGTAGCAAAAAACCAAGTTATTGGCTCGTACTAGTTTGCTCTCTGGCTTATCCCCCATTCGCCATTTTCGTCGTGGCTTCTCTTTCTAACGAGGCGGAATCACAGGGAGTGTGGATGAACCGTGGAAAAAGGAAATTTGCCCAAGTCATTCACGTGTCCACTTGGCCGCTTTTCTTCGTTTGCCAATAGTTAGGATCCCTGAAGGTGTTATAGCAAGAAGGTGACAGCTTGCATGAAAAAAGGCCCTAAAGCAATTTCGATACTTGGTTCTCCATCTCTTTTTCCGAGTTACTGTGTAGACTCTTATCCAGGATGATCCTAGGACGCTGCTTGGAGGGATCCAGAGACGTAAAGCAGCGGAAAAGAAGGATTTCTTACAGACGGAATGTAATATCAGGCAGAATCTGAGAATATTGTACTTGCTCGAGGTGGTAACACTCTTGCATTATACGGGTCCTATAGCATTTAGCCTCAGGTCTATTTCTATAGCTGTGATAGAATGTGACTCGTGGTGTTTGCCTCGTGCAAATACTGTACAAGGGCAACATTCCTTGTGCAAGGGTAGAAAGAAGCATGCAGCTGCAGTGTCGCCTATAGAAAGCTGATATTGTTGCATTTTCGAGATGTCAACATACTGTCACTTTGTAATAATTTAGGTCCTGTTCGGCTACATTTCCTGATATAACCATACATTTTATATTGAAGATATGAAAAGTAATAACATATTATGTTATTACTTTTACAGCCATATTGCACTGAAACAAATATCCATATTTGTTTCAGTGCAATCTGGATGTAAATTCAATGACATTCAGATAGCAATAAACTCTGAATAGTTGTACGGATATGCAATCAATAACAAACCTAGGAGTGAAATACACGTAATATCACTGTTTCTCAAAAATATCTTGACAATTCTGCATTGAAATGTATTTTTAGCGATATCGTGCATCACATCCTTCTACTATAAAATGTGCATTGCAGCTCATCCGAATGACAATCTCACAAAAAGCGCAACTTTTTGTACATTTTGGGGGGAGCCATGCAGTTGAAGGGCAATTTTTATGGAGGTTACAAGTTCAAGTTTACAGCATCAGCCATGTGGCTCTCATTCCACTCACGGATCGGTGCACTTGAACCAATTACACCAGTAATTGCGTCTCTTTTTTTGGCTGTGTGCTGTATGGTGTCCGGGCCGCTCGAATGATCCCAGCAGTGGTTGTATAAGACAAGAAGCAATATCTTTGCGTCGTAGACTATAAAGAAATGACGTCAATCTGAAAAGAATGTCCGCGTCACGCCAAAGCAAGGCAGCAAGCCCAGGCTCCGTCTCGGCCAAAGGACAACTTCTGGAAGGCCTGTCATCTTTTTTCTTTTTTCTTTTTTCTTAAAAACTATGTAGGCCTATAGAAAGGAAAGGGCTGCTGCAGTAACACGTTTTTGTCCGCCTCGTCAGATTGGCGGTCATCCAAGGCTCCTCAAGAAACATTTCCCTCTTGGCATCATTCTCTTCTCTCTTTTCTCTCTCTTTCTCGTGGGAAGAGGGGATGCTGCCTGCCTTTATGTCAACGGCTCTCTCTGCCGTCAAATGCGACAACCACGTGTTGGAGCTCGACACCACTTTTTATTCACGGACACCCGAATCCTTTTCAGAGTGGGACACCCACAGCCGAATTGAAAAGGTTCACAATCGTAAGGCAAGCTCTCACAAATTTCAAAAAAAAAAAGTGAGTCAGAATATTATACGTTAATATATGGATAGGGTGCTCAATAACCTAAAAACAAGTCTAAAATGTAGAGGCAGGAATTACTGAAAATTTGACTGTTGATGACCCCCTTTAGACACATGCGGCTTGCACTTCATTTTTGGGTGTCTCTACCTTCCATTCGAGATCGGATTGCGGTGAAGCATGAATCGAACTGTGCTTCTATATTGAGCGGGAAAGGGTGTGGCTAGATTTTCGGACAGTCTGTGCAGGGCCAGAAGAAGAGGATATAAAAATAGCTGTCACGTGTATTTCTTCCACTTTTTTTTTCTTATACCTCTCGCCTTGCCTGAACTTTGCCCTCCAGACACCAGAAGGTTTAATTTATAGACCACTCCTCGGGCGGGAGTCTGTAAGTCATTCCGAGAACGTGACGTTTCAACTGGTCGTAACTCATCTTCCTAAGTCTTGACTCGGATGGGTCACGAGATGTTGGAAAAATAACTTACAGGTGAAGTCTGGTTGAGTTGTCAAGAACAGGGTGTTCCATAACGATGCCAACAATGTTTTGTAGGATTAACTCTTGGAAACCTGTTTTGTCTGACATTTGAAAGCTGCTCATACGATTACAGGTAATGCATCAGAATCAGCGTTAATTTAATGACCTTTCATGAATACTGGGAAAGGGAGAAAGTATCGACCGTGATAGGATCCATCGCTAGAAGTTTCGTCGCAGATGCATTATCCGCAATGGCAGTACTCGTGCCCAGAGCAATATAATATGTTGCCTGGTTTTTCCATAACGTTGCCACGAGAAGTAGAGCAATGCCTTTCTCCAAATACACCGGCCTCCAGTGACATGAACAAATCTTATTATTGCTCAGTGTTTAAAATAAAATTCAAAAATACAATGCACCCATATTACATGAGGAGAATGCAGAGTATGGGTTTTGTAGCTTTCCCTCAAAATAATATGGAAGTTTCGGACGTGTCCGGGAGGCCTGTGCTGCTGTTCACGCCTCGCAGTTTAGCAACTACACGTGTAACGCAATTGACGCTTGTGGTTTATGTAACGTCCAAACTCGGCCAGCAGGCACAATAAAACTTCAGTCAAAAAATGGCGATGTGCTAAAACAAAGTGGAATATTTGTAAAACAAAAAAAAGTCTGTGCAAATAAAACCAGTCGCCTTGACCTGTTCGGATATATTATGATAATCTAAGCCCATAATGTTATTGAAGGTAAAATATGATCATGTTGCATGTAGCAGATTAATGATAATTCGCTGTTCATTTGCACAATTTGTATAGTTTCAGTCAAAACATTTTCGAATATAGCCACACCTTGAAGCTAAAATGTTAACCAAACATTCAGTGAGTGCTTGAACAACAAATTGATTGATTATGATTACGAATCTCACGCTGTTGATTTGTTATCTTTCTCCGAGTAATAGCATGCACGTATAATTAACTCAGTTGAAAAATCAAAAAGAGAGAGCAGTTCTACAGCTTGGTGGCAATGAACCAACCGTAATTTCCGCTCAGACTCTGCCAACTCTTCCGTTAATTTCAAATGCCATTCCCTGCTCACCACGGAAGCCGCACACACTCCGGAAATGAATCTTTTTGCCAAAAAGAACCGCAAGCAAAAAAAAATCGCTCTTCACCCTTCAACCTGTCAGTACAAAATAATAGTTTTTTTGCTGTTCATACCTATTTTGCGGGTCTTTCAATATCCGATGGGGACAAAGTTCTGTGATGAGTTGCACCGAAGAGGAAAACTAAGGGATATAGAAAGCAGAGAGGGCCTGGGAGACTCCGAAATCTTTGTCCCCAAGGTCCGTCGGAGGCAAGCCAAGATCTCATTTTCCACCGACACACACAGCTATTACCAAGGTGCTGAGCCCTGAAATTGCACTCTCGCCTAAACTCTCCCAAACTACATTGGGAGCCCTACTGTACCATCCCTACTTTTTTTTTTTGTCTTTCAGTCCCAGGCTACCTATTGGGCGAACTTATATAGATACAGTAAGGACCCCGCATGCAGCTTCGCCGAAAAGGTAATCTGCTCAGTGGTTAGGGCGAAATTTTCCGGAGAGCGAATCCTGCAGGTTATTTTCAGTTACAATCTAGAGAGAGTTCACATAGAAATTTACCAACAAAACATGGCGTCATTCGGCGCTGTTAAATATCAGAGTATGCCCTGAACTGTCATGGCGGCCAGGGTCAGTCATGCGCATGCGCATTTGCTTCGTGTTGCTCCAAAGATGACGACCTCATTTCCTGTTATATTGATTTACAGTTGGTTAGAAAAAAATCCATTTTCGAAAAGTGACAGCTTCGGTGTGAATATTTCATTGTTGTCAACATGTCACTCTTCTCGTTCCGGAAAAATGTTCCTGACAAGCCCATTGGGGTGCAAATGAAAATTGAATCTTTTAAACCGCCCTTGGTCCTATCTCACTTCCTGATTTCCAAAATGTCTTTGTGATTCGCCCGTGGTAAATTTTAAGGCTAGGATTTTCTCACCTTGCTATACTGATACCTGCGACCTCAAATGAAGCAAGACCATTAATCTATCCGTAGCAAGATTTACTTTGACGTTCCAGGATTTAGGAGCCTTCCAAATGTCGCCTAGTCTGAATCAAACTAGCCCTACCAAACAATCTTCACAAGCAAACCGTCTCATGTTCCTCTCTTTTCTTTCCTCTTTTTTTTTGAAGCACAAGAACTGTTCCCATTAGGTGATTGCTGGAGAATGAAGTCTCAGAAAAGAGTTTGCCTTTGAGAAAGAGAAAACAAAAATCTCTTTTTATGGCCCTGGGCCATAACTCTTCAAGGTCCAGTTTGACTTACGTAATATATCCTTCAGTGGAAGAAAGTCCTTAAATTCAAGTTTGCGTCGGACGTGATGTAGAGTTATACTGATCGGAATTAATTTTTAAATTTTTTGAAGGGGCTATAGCAAAATTATACTATTGACTCCTCCAGTAGCTGGATCTAGACGGATAAGCCCAAGAAGCCTTTAAAATCTGCGGCGATAAATCTGGAACCTGAACGACGCCTTTCTGTCCAATACACTCCATCCCCATCAGGAGTTATTTACACTAATGCACAGAGTAGTTGACACTTTCCATCTTCAGACGGAGGGAATTGAAAAGATGCTTGGGGCAGGAATTTATAGCAAGGGATATCAAATAAGAATGAAAAGGAGGCATCTCCTATCGAAGACAAGAAAAGCGGATCCTGAAGCTGAGAGCAGGGTTTTCCGTCAGATGATGAGACTCACAGGGTGCTGCATTGCCCAAGTCTACTTCCAAAAAACCTACCACCAGTTCACTCCAGCAGTCATTTTTGTCAGCAATAATTACGAGAGAATATGTCGTAAAAGCTTCTTCTTATCGGTTGCTGGGATGAACAATTCGTAGATTCTTCGCATTGTAATGCGAAACGTGAGCAGTGAGTCACCCTGTGGGAGCCATATGGATCCCATTCATCGCAGCTATTTTGCTGGAAATGAAAGCTCGCATTCTTCATTCTCAGGCCGTCCTTGTGAAGGCCAAGTCTTCCAATAGCTGGACTCTGCCGAATTTTATAATTAAGTGCGCAAATATTCTCCGCAAATCGGAGTTACCTGGGTCAGGTATGGGACACCAAAAAAACTCACATTTGTGGAGGGGGGCAACATGTGTTCGGGAAACAAAATCAATAGAGTGCTTTTGTGCTTGTTCACTCAACCAATCCAATGTTGTTCACAAAACTTTCAATCGGCCCGACATTGTTGTGCAAATTAGAAGTAAAACTGGCCCCAGTAATTTCCATCGTGTAGAGAAGGCAGTGTCCACCCACACACACACACACACTGTGGCATAATTTAAGCGGAAAATTATTAAACGAGTGCCTCTTCTGTTCTACGGGCAATCACAAAGGCTTCCTTCATGTCCCACCCTATAGTAATACCGCAGTTCAGCCCCATAAATCACTGTCACCAGGTCATTATTCACCAATTAGATCGCTCCGTCGCTCTCTATATATGAGGTGACAGATCTGAATTAATATCGTGCTAGTTTTCTTTTTTTTTCTTTTTAATTCGAAGAGAAAGCTATGCAACAGATAGGATGGACAGTTTCAATTTCGAGAATCGTCAGTGTATAGTTTCTCCGGTAATTTAGGCGGGTTATTAATCCCACAATACTCCGAAAATTATGCCGTACAAGAATCCAAATCAATGGTGACAGAAATGCAAAATTAATACAGTATTGCAGTATGCTACTATATCAAATTATTATTTGGAGTGCCACTCAACACAACACGATTGGCCCCGGTTCATAAATAGTGCTTCAGTTTATTCGAATTATTATTTTAGTAATTTATTATGTAAGTTATGTTAT
>JYFJ02006301.1:0-20285 GCA_000934665.2 Catajapyx aquilonaris | reverse complement strand
ACCCACATGTGACGTCACGCATGTGACGTCACGGCGGGAGAGCGGTGATGCGCATTCGGAAGCGCCAGTTGAGCCCAGGTAGGGTTAAGGAATACGCGGCTAAAGGGGCTTCACCTGGCAACCCTTGTTGAATAACAAACCTCTTCACCTGGCCACCTACACTCAGCGGTCCCAAACACTGTTGCCATCACTGCAGCAGCAGCTGAGGCTTTCTCAGCAATGAGTTCAGCAACGACTTGTTTACCTCCGCTGAGGCAGCCTCTGAGTTTAGCAACATACTCAATGACTTAAAGCAGTGCAGGTCAATTTAACTTGTCAGCAATAGATTTCCTTGGGCACAGATGACATCTGCCATCCCGAGGAAAACAGCCCTATCTAAAAAAACAAAACAAAACCATATGGACAAAGGTCACATGCAGGCTCCCTACACATCTCCCATGGCCAACGGGGGATATGCAACACCCACATTGCTATCTTACTGGCTTGTTTATGAAAAATATTGAACCTACCTAGTGGCACCTATATACTGTTCCAACAAGTAAAACACTGCAAATTTATGAGCTACTGTCTGATTTATTTCACTCCCAACAGACGTCACCATGCCCCCTTCTCCCCCACCCGTCCACCCCTCCATGGACTGTACTTGTTACCAACCTAACCTCACACATGTGGTATCACAATGTTGTAATTAAATCATTCGGCATACATTTGTGATATAAATTATTAATGCGAGTGTTCATTGACACTCTGCATATTCCCTTGTCATGGACAGGAAGGAACAGCGTTGACTATACTATTGCATTAATGGTGACAGCGGTGACCATGTGTGTGAGGTTAGGTTGGTAACAAGTACAGGCCATGGACAGGTGGACGGGTGGAGGAGAAGGGGGCTTGGTGACGTCTGTTGGGAGTGAAATAAATCAGACAGTAGTCAAAGTTGTCTTTTAAAGCACAGAAATGTGGTGAAGTGTGAACCATCATCACATTTTGTCAGTACCATGATGTAAAGAGCAGCCTACTCCAGTTCTGGACTATTTTGAAATATATTTATAATCAAGATGATGATAGAAACTGGCAGTTCTGTAGCTTTATCGCAAAAAAATTTAATGCCCTTTTGATGTATAAAACTTAAATGCCAAAAGTACCAACACTGCTTTCAGAAATTATAAAATCCAGTCATTCAAATATGGGAGGCCATCTGCATGAGAAGGTGACACATGTGGTTGCTGTTCAAAAAGTTCTCAAGCATGGTTCTAAGCATTGTGGCAAGTAATCATCTTAAATCTTGCATCGTTAAAGTAAAACATCTTATGGTACAATTGACGAAGTGATGAGAGTAGACTTCAGGAAAGTAGCACTTTCAATCCACAGGATGAATTGGAACATAAAATGTTCCATGCCATGAAACCCAATGCTCTTAATGATGTATACTTGAGTCATCACATCTTCTAGTAGGCAATATTATGCCCCTTTCCCACCAAAAATCTTGGCAATGCAGCCAAAAAGAAGTGTTCTGCAGATTGTGTTATAAAAATAATAGTACATCTCATTTGATACTGAATTATTAGTCTCTCATCAGTGGAGAACTTTTTGACAGACTGAATTAAAACCTTTGTGCCCATCTTTTCACACTAACCTTTAAAAAAAATCATGAATGGGACTTGAGCAGTGGTTCTCAACCAGTGGGGCACACGAAGGGGGGACCGGGNGGGGGGGGGGGGGGGGAATAAAAAATGTATGTTAATCAAAACAGGCGCAAAAGTCGCACTGATTAGGTAAGTAAATGCAGTACTTCTGTACATTCCTAAACTACTCACTGGACTACTTACTAGTAGTGAAGTAGTCGTGCTGTCATACTGCCTAGATGGGTGGGAGATGGAAAGGGGGGACAATATCTGAAATTACTTTCCAGGGGGGCCCAATGTGGCATAGGTTGAGAACTGCTGCACTAGAGGCATTTAAAATGCCACTTATAATATGGTCTAATGCTCTGTTGTTTATTTGGCATGATCAACATTAAAAATTTGTACTGTCAATGACTTAAAGTTCCAGCCCTAATGAAAACACGTCAAAAGGAGCAGTCTCAGCATTCTGTAAACAGAAATACTATCATAGTTTGGGTATTACCTGAACCACAGCACAGTTTTTCCTACAGATTCAGCTAATGCTGCATGTTGGAAAGCTAATTCAGCATCTGTAGCACTGTAGGACTTGTCCAGGATGGGTTGAAGAAGACCCTGCTCAGCCAGCTTGGCAGCTTCTTCCAGTGCTTCGGTCTTCAGAGAGTATTCTTCCCAGTTATCCACCTGTCATGTGCATGCACAAAAAAATGGTATTCAAGCAGCTTCTCTCAATTAAATTCATAATTCAAAACTTTCCTAAACTTGTAGCATTAGTTCAACTTCCCCAAAATACACATCAGCAAATCACTTAAGGTCTGAACGCATATCGACTTGAAACTACGACTTGTGTGTCAAAGTCCGACTTGTGTGTGAAATTCGTACTTTTGCGTGCGTTGGAACGCCGTTTCTGCATGCGTGTAGGCCTCTTGTTGACATTGGTTGACTGTGGTTGCCATTCACCACGCGCAACTGTTGCCCCCCTTGTGCGTTTGGCTTCGATCTGCTCCAGGTCGATCGATATGCAACAATATTCGATGCAACACCGTTGCTACGCGTTGTGGGCTCTTGTTGACACTCACCGCGCGGATCTGTTCCAGGTAGATCCTACGCACATGCACATGCCTCACGCACGACCGGTAACCAATCATAGTCTCCGTGTGTGGTCACATGGGTCTCCCCTGCTTGCCACACCCACTGCCCCCTTCTTTTGGCACCCTGCCAATTGACCACTTTCAAGTTTCCCGCCTGTATACAGGCGAAATCTGGCTGGCCGTCAAAGAGCGACGAAATGCTATCATCCACTGGAGTCTCGTATTGCCTGCCCATTGTGGATGGGGCCTGGTCGTCAGCATCTGCCGGTCTGACCAACAGGCTGCTGATCATCTTTCACGAAAAAGCCAACAGTAGGCCTATTACAAAGTTGCGTTTTCCTCGTCTTCCTCCTTCTTTGTATAATATGTTCATTAAGTTCTGACCACTTCCAACAACGAATAAAAATGCCCCTAAAAAGGCCTCCTTTTCACCTCCTTCCAAAATCTGGGGCGCACCCCCTGACCACGCGCGGTAGTCTTTCGCAATATGACTGAAACTTGATATGCAGCGTTATGTCATAGTTCTGTACTGCAGTGATTTTTTCCCTGCGAAATCCGAGATGGTCGAGCAACATTCTTTCGCTCTCTTGATTCGGAATGGCCCAACTATTTCGAGAAATATGTTTTTTTGACTGCCCCAAGGTCAAAAATTACGTTCAGACAAACGGAATGCTCATTATCATGATTTACGAGTGACCTAAGGAACATGGTAATAGTGATGAAATTCCATGGACAAGAAGAGTGTTACATGTAGATGTAGTGTCATTACCAAAGAAAGTTTCATTAAACATTTCAAAAAATAATCTAATGAAAACCCAATAGCCAAAATAATAGTAGTCCCTCGTCTTCATCACTTCTCAAAAAATATCGGGCTGGTCTGCCCCGTATCCAGACCTCCACACCACCAGACCACCACACGTGCTAGAGAAGATCCCATTGCCATTCACAATGGGAAGGTAATAGAGAGCAAGTCGCAATCGACTCAAAATTCGCTCAAGGGGCAGGCTGACATGAGGCCGATTGACTTTAGACACACGGAAAGGGAAGGCAGGTCCCTCCTCACATTAAAAAAAAAATCTCAGTATGATCTGCCCTGGGGCCAGACCACCAGATGCGGACAAGCAGAGTCCATCCACAATCACAATGGGCAGGTAATACGAGACTCCCGCGCATGATCGCATTTCGCCGACATTTTGACATGATGCCGGATTGCGCCGCTAGAGGTACGAAACTGGAACGTGGTCAATATAATTATTGTTGACATTCGATTGTTGGCACTTTTCGATTATCGTACTGCACGACATACTGCGCATGTGCCCTCAGGGATGGAACTGCACACGCATGCGCATCCGGCGCGGCGGGATGGATTCGAACACGCATAAGTTCGACTTTGACGCACAAGTTCGACTTTGACGCACAAGTCGATATGGAAACAGCCCTCTTTCCCAAGCAAACAAGGCCATGGAAACGCACATGCAAAAGTACGACTTTGACGCAGAAGTCGTAGTTTCAAGTCGATATGAGTTCAGACCTTTAATGATTTAAAATGCAAAAAACTTACTTTCTGTAGCAAACATCTAACACGGATCCACAAGGAATTGAGTAAGCCCAGGAAAAATCCAAAGTCATCTGAAGCAAGTGGTGATGGTGAAGTGGTCACTACCAGTCCTCGTGGTTTGCAGAAGCGCAACAAGGACAATGCAGAGTCATTGCGATGAATTGGGTCATTTGTATTTAAAACCAGGTCAAACCTGAAAATGACAACATCAATGTTTCAGATACTTTTCAGTGACTGTGACAGATACTGTGGCAGTGAAATATTATGAACTGTGTATTATTAATAGAATATGACTTTCAGCAAATAATGTAATATTGAAGCCAATACCCAATTAATAATCAGGTTGTCTCAAAGTCACTCTTGTGTATGCCTTTCTCATGTGACTTACTTTTCTTTGGCGGCCAATTCCATTTCAATTCCTGCTGCAGGTAATGTGTGGAGCAGTACATCATCTGCACCTAGTGTCTGCACAACAGGCAAGGAGCGTGTAGAAGCAGTGGCTGTCACATGACCTCCCCAAGCCTTCACCAGTTGCATGGCTGTGCAACCAACAGCACTGCCACCACCATAAATCAGCACCCTGCCATGCACAATAAATCGCCGCTTCACGACTTAGTGGACCGTTGGAAAGTGCTGGTTTCAAGCAGGGGGAAAAATAATGAAAAGCATAATGCTTTGCTGCTGCAGGAAAGACTGACCTTTTCCCACGGGAAGAATATGGGCGTATTCGACCCCGTCCCACCAGGTGAGTCCAAGCTTGCGACACGGTGTATGGCAGAGTAGCAGCCACTTCAAAGGACAAGTGTCGTGGCTTCCTAGCCACATGCCTTTCCTTCACCACCACAAACTCTGCCATGAGCCCAGGGGCAAATATGGGAGTGCATAGCCACACTTCATCACCTACTTCCAACCGGCGTACTTCCTGACCTGTCTCGAGTACCACTCCTGATGCTTCCCGCCCAAGGACAAATGGAAACTCACCATCTTGACTCTGCAACAGACCACAACAAGATGTCAGTTTTAATGAGATTAATTATTGTGCAGGTGCGAACTCACCGGTGAGACTATTCGACGAAGCGCCCGACAATATCCTGTACATATTCTCAGGTCCACCACGTCTATGGAGGCAGCTTTCACCTGAATCAACACTTGGTCCGGATCCGTAATTTGTGGTAGAGGCATGTCATCAATCAATGTCACACCCTACAAGGTATGAGAGGCTCAACAAATCTTACTCACTGTCAGAACATGTACCATAGCAGAAATAGGTGCACACATACAGGCAATAACATGTGATTTGCACCATTTCCGATTTATTACTTTTAAACCATCTCCAACATAATTTTTACACTCAAGAATAACAAGGATAGCACCATTTTTACTCCCAAATTCATGGGCAAGCCTATAGCACACTAAAAAAATGTCCTACTTACGTCCAATCCTTGATAGGCATTGCAAACAACAGCTTTCATTCGAGGAGTGATGGCAGCACGTCGCCGAAGAGCAAACCCAACGTAGAGCCCAAAGAGACCTCCAACAGCAAAGCCAATGCATCCTACACATAAGCTGGTTCGAGTCACTGCAAAGTGGAAATAGACAGGGACAATGGGGATACCATTTTAAACTTGAATTCACTAGATATCATTTTCATCTGTAGCTACATTCCAAAGTATTATTTGGCCATAATTATTTCAAATTAATCATGCACAAAATTCATTACAGCCAAATGATGGTTCACATCTCTAGCCACAGCCACCCCTGGGGGGAGGGGGGGGGGGCACAAGAGGGGGCCCTGCCCCAGGCCCTGCACTTGGGAAGACCATGCACATTGTCATTTTTTCATATTTTTTTTGGCCACTATAATAAGGTCCCTGATGATAATATGGCCGTAGAAGGTAATATGGCCAATGGACTGTATCTCGGTTAGTTACAGCGGAATCAGGGAGATAGTGCCTGCATGGTGTTCAGGCAGGTCTCTAGAGGGGTGGTGCCGAATATCATCACTTGGCGCCGCGCAGTTCGGCGCCAGCCCGCCATATTGCAGAGAGAATCGTATAGAGCAAAGTGCCTTCTTAATTTCTGAACGTACGTTGGCCTTTGTTTTCATGTCCCATTGGCGTTCAGTTTCAATTGTGCGATTGTTTCATATGCACATTTTATTGCTTATTCCAGTACACTCATTGTGATTTGAGTTACTCCAACTCTGACGCCTTAATTTAGGATATTCTGTAAAATCGCCTGGGTTGCAATTATGGCCATGTTGGCCATATTAGAAAGAAACAAAAGAAACCTATGAAGAAGAGGCCTTCGCAGAAGGAGAATGTAAGGACATTAAGGGGGAAAAAAATTGCATTGATTTTTGAGTCTTCCATTCTCAGCTTTTCCTTACTTCCTTCCATTCTTATTGCAGTGGCAATGCAGTGGCATTTATTTGATAAGTACTTATGCAATTCAATTTTTTCCTTAGTTTCTATTACCTAACTTAATCTTCATGTAAGGAGTTACAACAAAAAAACAGTTACTCTGCTAAATATTTATGAATATATTTTTAGGCGAGCGAAAGTTTGTTGGCTATATTAACATCACATGACCGAAGCAGGTTGGCATAGTGGATAAGGCATCCGACTGCTAATCGGGAGGTCCTGGGTTCGAATCCCGGGGCCGGCAACTCTGACCGTGGTTTTCTGTGGTTTCCCACGGTCCTTCCAGGAAAATTCCGGAGTTGTTTCCGTAATTAACAGGCCACAGCCGTTTCCTTCCGTCCCTATCCCATCCCAAAAAGAGCAGTAAAATGAAAGCAAAGAGTTCCAGGCAAAAAGAAAACTTCCCCCCTAAAGAGCCGGAAAAGGCTGATAACGGGGTATGAATAAAAAAAATATTAACATCACATGTTTTTAATATGGCCAAATGGCAGACCTTTGGGCAAAAATATTTTTTCCACTGTTCCCTTTCAGCTATACGTAGGATTATTTTTTTCGTCCACTAGCAAGGTTCCAATGTCCTATCAGTCCAACAAGAATTGTCGCAGCGGCAGCGCACGAACTACAATCTACGAGCACAGGGACACGAGAGACTGTAGTTCGTGCGCTGCCGCTGCGACAATTCTTGTTGGACAGCAGGTANTTTTCCCCCCCCCCCCCCCCCCCGGGACCTGACGATTAAAAATGCAATTTTTTTATTGTGTTCTCTCCTTCATTTAACGTTATTTTATTTTAAAATAATAAATTGAAAGTTATGGCCGCCCTTCGGCAATTACCTTTTCTGCCTGTAGTGGTAAATGAAGCTCTCAAAAATGCGATTTTCTTTGTGATCTCGCCTTAATTTCCTATTATTGTATTTGAGAAATATTATTTATTGCAACTCCTGGCCGCCTCTAGGCCAGTGCCTACTGTGCCTAATGGGAAATCCGCCGCTGACAAGATACCGTACTTTGTTTTTAAAAATTAGCCAAAGATTAGCTTGGCCATATTACCATCAGGTACCTTATAATATAATAAAAATTCATTCTTGCATCATATGTGAGATTCTTGAAACGAACACATACCGGTATGTTCGTTTTTTCATTACGAAGAACACATAACTTAGGTCTACTGGTAATTATACACACACATCTGGTAAAAAGTACTCCCGAAACTACGGTATCTGTTAACAACATGTGCGCCTTCGTCTTCGATAAGAGCAGCGAGGCGCTACCTTTGATTCTCTCTCACTGGGGTTTCCCTCCCTAATTACTGCCAGGCCCCGCGATAAATGCCAATTATTCTGACTCTCTCAACTATGTATAGACCAACTGAATAAGCGTTTTAAGATTTTTCTACGAATTTCTACCAATTATGTGCATATAATTTACACCATTTTGTTCATAAAATTAGTCAACAGTTAATGACATTTTAAACGAGTATTTAGACAATTTGTCAGATACATTCACCTAAGCTTGTGTGACCTTGAACACAAAACATTTTTGCCTGCGACTGGCTTCTTTGTACTCATCTTGCAGACCAGTCTCCATATTCTGACAAGTTGAACATGCCTTTAAGGGGGCGCATTAGTAAAAATACGGTAGGCGCATTTTTGAGGGAATTATATATTTTGTGGCGAAACGCACCGTTAATCGGAAAAATCACGACGAAGGTGCCCTGCGCAAAGGTTTGGCCTTTACTATGGTACCATACTCGATATGATTGCATTAAAATTGTGGACATACGGGCGCAGAAGCGTTCCTGACTTTGTCACGTTCCTGCCGCCATGTTATTCAAATGGGCTTCTCGGGAACCCCATTTTCCTTTCACTTCAACTCAATGAAAAGGTCACTTCTAGGCCGAAAATGGTAAAATGACGACAAAGGTGCCCTGCGCCAGATCATGTCCTATTTTTTGGTGTAATTTTTGTGTCCATTGCACCGTGCGGCCGCAGAAGCGTAGACATGTCGAATCCCCATATGCTGTCCATGCATACGTGAGTTTGTTTACATGGTCGCCAAGGGCTCGCATTGTTACCGATTGTTACCATATTTTTTTGCTAATGCGCCCCCTTAAAATCAGATCAGGGGCCATCCAGGCAAACTCGAGCGTTACAGAAAAGCGTTACAGCAGGGCCCTGCCAGGGGCCCCCGCCAGGGGGCCCATGGCGGGGGCATGCAGGCAAATTTGAGTGAGAAAAGCGTTTGTCTATTATAACCGAGTCTATTATAACCGACGCTTTTCTGTAACGCTCGAGTTTGGTTGCATGCCCCCTGATCCGATTTTAAAGACGTATCCACGCCTGCATGCCCCCGCCATTCTAGTCGAGAAAAGTGAAACATAATGTGGGTTGAGCCTGCAAAAGCTGTGGCTTGTGTCCCCGACACAACCTAATGTAATTTTTTAAACCCACTGTATGGTACCTGATTTTGCAAAGCCTCTGTCATGTGCACTCTCACTGCCAATTAGTGCCATGTGACTATATTGAATTTTACGGCAAATGCATTTAAAAATATATACGGCAAAATCGTATTGTTGGAATGTGGTAACAAACAACACCCAAATGAACTGGACTATCTCACCAAACCCCCCTGGCTGCTGACCTTCGGTGGTGAGAAAAAAGATGCAGCGATCATAAAGGTTGCGGAAGCGAAAAGTTTCCAGATGCCAGCAAATCTCGTCGTAACCATCAAGAACAAAGTCCCATGCATCTTGAGCCTTTTCTCGAATGTGGTGTGACCACAAGTGCCGGACAGCTTCCTGTATGCGCTGTAAAGCCTGCCTTGCCGACTGGTGCAACCCACTTAACGGTACCTGTAACGCATTTGAAAAACCACACCTCAGGTTTGGTAAAATACTGCAACTATGTCACCCACATCTAGCTAACAGCTTATTACCTTGGCTGTGTCATTCTGCACAGGCACTGGTGAAAACATGTTCTCCGTGGTACTTCCCATGATGACTTATAGTTATACTAGCTATACTAGTTATAACAGCATTGTTAGCAGCTTATGATGGCATGAGCAGGAGAGCAAGCAGAAGAGAGGAAAAAAGACATGCAAGCCAGAAGGTGGGAGACGGCCGTCTGCTGGACTGCTGGTGCTGGAAACCAAGGGCGTGTTCTAAAATTCACATCATATGGAGCAGATATGGAGCGGCAGACAGGGTGATGTCATCGGTGAGGTAGTTTTTGAACAGAACAAATAAGCTAACTGAAGATCGCTGAGGATGTTATTAGGGAAAACTAATAGCTATCATTTTAAGTAGCAACTTGACATATTATTACTTTCTCCCGTGCTTTCTCCCGTTCGGTTGACATGCGAATTATTAATAAATTTGTATTTAAAAATATTGTGAATAATTTTACATTAAAAAATAATATTGTTACATACTCATTGTTTTTGTTTGCAGTTCCAGTTTTTCCCCTCAAATAAATATGTCGATCTGGCAACATTGCTCTTCAAATTCGAACGGCAGGGCCGCCATCTTAAGAAAGTGAAACGAAAGTTCCGTGGTTCTTCTGCTCAACGTTTCGATCTTTTCGAAGTCTTCTGGGTGCTGGTACTGGACACAGGAAGGTACAAAAAGGGGTCTACATACCCACATAACATTACACGCACTTATATAAGGGGAAAAAAGTGTGTTTGTCTGTCCATGGCAACCCAAAATCTGGACAAACAAACTGATGTTGAATAACATTACCCATGGAAAGTGCCTAGTTTTTTTTGCCCGTTTGCTTGTCCATGGCAACCCAAATCTGGACAAACAGTCAAACAGACTTGTTGATGGCATTGCTCTATGGATATATATTATAGTTTCTCTGTCCATGGCAACCAAACCATGGACAAACATGCAGACGAACTTGTTGATTATCTTGCCAATGGAAACAGATGCCTTGCATGACTGTTTGTGTGTCCATGGCAAACCAAGTCTGAACGAACAAACTGCTGATCACGTTACCCATATGGAAGTTTGTCCATGGCAACCAAACCCTGGACAAACAAACAAACTGTTGATTGCATTACCTTGCGGAAACAGCCTAGTCTGTGCATGGCAACGAAACCCTGGACAAACGAACAAACAGTTAATTACCTTACCCGTGGAAACAACCTTGTCTGTCTGTCCATGGCAACCGAGTCTGGACAAACAAACAAACTGTTGATGATATTTGCCCAAACAGGCTTACTTCTAATCCATGCTGATTAATTGCAGGTTGAGGATGAAGGGGAGCAAGATGGGTGATGTTACTGCGATGTTGGTGCGTGTCGGATGCGTGAGTGCGGCGTACTTGACATACCGCATTGTGAAGAGGTGGGTGGTACGGAGGAATAAGCGGGAGGCCAGGAAGGAGAGGAGGGTCAGGAGGAAGAAGGCGGAGAAGGCCAGGAGGGAGCAGGAGAGGGAGTACGGCGTGGGGGTGATCCCCATGGAGTATGCCATGTTCTTCCCATGCATGGGGAAGCCGGAGTGGGGCTTCAAGGAGGAGGTGGACATCGACATGACTCCCTTTATACACAAGGCAGACCACGTTGTGTACGATCCGCATTGACGTATCACTTGCACATATCTAATCGATTCCTTTGCAGGACCATCATTGGCTTCCTGGATCGGACAGAGAAGACGCTGGACATCTGCATGTGCCTCATTACCCATATGCTGCTGAGCGAGGCCACTATTCGTGCCAAGAGGAGGGGAGTTGAAGTGTGAATCATCACAGAGTACGACCACGTCACTGCCACCATGTCGCAGGTGCGGCGTTTCAGTGACGCAGGTGCGTCTGAGGATGGCTTGCATGCCGCTGATTGAGGGAAAAGACACCTTGTTGTTATATAAAGTGATCTTTATATTCCAGGTATACCCGTGGCAACTAAGAAAGGGTCGTACATCATGCACAACAAGTTTGTGATAATGGATGGAAAGTACTGCATGATGGGCTCCCTGAACTGGACCAACCAAGCCATCTACGGGAACTGGGAGCACTGCCTGATCTCCAACAACAGGCCGCACATCGGCCTGATGCAGGGGGTCTTCAATGACCTTTGGGATGAGTTCCAAGGCGGAGGGAACTGTGACACTCCAGCCTTAGAGGAAGGCCTGTGACATGCATTGCATGCTGAAGAAATCCATGTACCTGAATGAGCATTAAAGTCAAAACCTGAAAGATAAAGTATGTCCTCGCCGCGTTTCTGATTACCAATTTCACAGGATTCAATAGCAATGTTGATGGCCACTATTAAAAATACTTGCACTGGACAGTAATCATCAGTTTAAAAAAAAAAACGGCTCGACTGCAAAGTAACAATATTTTCAGAGAATTTTCTATTACAGATTTGCATTGCAGTAATTCGTATTCTTTTTAAAATGCGCTCCAAGCAGATACAGGAAGATGTTAACTGTTAAGCAACATTTTGTGTTTTCATGTTTTAAAATGTATTTTTTATTCAGGTGAAAAGAATTCATTGACAGGTACCCTTCAATAATTACATACATTCAATAATTGAATAATTTTTTTGAACACTAATAAATGCAAATCATTTGCTACACTCACATGTTAGCTTGAATTGATTATGGGTTGGAAACGTTCTACAAAATTAAAGTAATTTAAGGAGGAGGATAGTAAGAAAATAATTTCAAGATGTAATGTATACAATTAATGTAATTTAAGTAAGAAGTAGGATAGGCAGAAAATAATTTCAAAATTTATGGAATTAACTAAGTATGTTTCATAGATTCTTTTTAAAAACCTATAAATGGCCTTGACCTCTACCCTTCCTTGGGCCACCTACTACCCTACAGTGAACTACTTGAAAATCATTTAGGTGTGAATAGCATATTACTTGCACAAGTGCTACACCCAATTCACCGATTAAAAAGGAGTTTCACTACTTCAACATTAGTACACTGTTTCCAAGCCTCGGACCCCTTAACCGCGTTCACGTTGGCTTTGACAAACGTCACACATGCTTCCTTCAGTACTGGCGAATCATGCATCATGGCCACAGTCAGAATATCAAGTACGGTTTCTACAGTTACACGGCTTATGAGATGAATCTCGCACAAAGACTTCAGCCGAAGAATCTGATACTTATCGGCAGCTTCCAACAGATCCATAGCTGTTTTATCAGTCATGTTTTCTGGAGTTTGATCATAGTACATGAAGTGTATGAGGCCTCGCACCACTTCAGGACTGAAGTCCTTGATCATCACCTCTCCTGTCATTTTTTCCTCAGTCTCATGCTCAAACATGGCTGCAAATACTGGGCTACGAGCACACATAATAAACTTGTGCACTTCAAACCCTGACCCATTAACCACCAACGTTACATCGGTCTTCTGTGACTTCAAATATTGCTGCACGTCTTCAGATAATTCAGGGCCATGAACCTCAACTTTCTCTTTCACCTCCTGAGATTTTCTCTCCAACATGATCTCCAGCTCACAAACCACAGTCAGGGTACCATTAGGAAGGAGGTCATCTGACCTCCTTGCCAACTCTTCGACAGAAATAAATTTAGGTACACCCCAAGAAAGAGACATATTTTCCCTGCTGTACACATGGACATATGGACCTTTTGAGTAGTCGTTGTTGGTGGCACTCTTAATAGAGTACTTGCATGATGCTGTTAGCGTATCACCAGTTGGAATAGGACGGTAGCAGAAGAAGAGTGAGAGAAAACCACTAGATTCCTGACCATTGCCTTTGGGATGAAGTGTCATCCTCCACTTCCTTGTTTCGCTTCCACCAGAAGTAAATTGTTGGGATATACTTTTGCTCTCCGCTTCTACCGCTTTATATTTCTCAATAGTCCACTTGAAGCCAAATGGTTGACTTTGCTGGGTAGACACCATATGTTGGACGTTCGACATTTTTCAATTGATTAGCTGTATTAGGAGGAAGAATCATGACATTAATTACCATCAATTTTGGCTTAGGCCTACTTGGCATACATTACCAAGAACAGTCTGTCAACACCAAATTCACCAGCTAGTTGTCCTTCCAGTCACAAGCAGTCAAGGTGCCGGTCTTGCTCAATGCCCTTGCCCAGGGATGTGAAACTGGAATTATACGCTAAATTCCTAGTATTCACCATTCAAATGAAGGTTCCGTAAGGTTCAATAAAAACATTGGTATCATAATTATGTTAGCCCAGCCCGGCCCAGCCCTTGTGTCATTCTTTACAGGCATGGGTCAAAGAATAGTGTTGGGCCCAAAAAAGCAAAGCAGCTTTTTAAAAGCTGCTTTAGAAAAAAAGCAGTACATCCACTGCTTTGAGTTTGAGGAAAAGCTGCTTTTGGAGAAAAACTGCTTTTTTGTTTTTTCTGCCTCTGCGCGTCTGCGCGGGCATATCAGGAAGACTTCCCCTTACAGAACACTTTATATACGTACAGTTATAATATCCAAACTCATAAAACTATATCACAAAAGTTACAAAACATCAAATAATTTGCGGCTTCGGAAAAAAAAAAACATTTGTTGTACGGCAAAAAGCGGGTTCTCATCAAAGATCAAACAAATTATATATTGAATATGGTGGAAGTCGAGGAATACCCTGGAGGTGTTTCATTCTCTGGTTTGAAAAAATTTTTGCAGTCGCACTGTATATCAAATGGAACAATGTCAAATCTTGATTCTCGTTGCACAAAGTGCAGCTAGATTCATTAGAAAATTTAAATTTGTAGCCCTTTACGAAAAAATACTCGGACTTGTTCCTCAGACTACAGATTAAGCGAGTATGAGTAAGAGGCAGTGAATATAAAAAGTATTGAGCCATGCCAAAGTCTGGGGCTAATCGAATATAATGACTGTAATGAGAAGAATAAATATTGGTCCAACGTTGAAGTTATATAATTTTTATACAATATCTGTATATTTTCATAATTTCCTGCCATCAACCAACTCTCCCAAGTAAAGCCCAATCTCCGAAACAGATGTCTTAAAGCTGTCTTCCATTTACAATTTTTTGGTAGAATTTACTTCGTTCGAAATTAGCCATCGTAGGGCTTTTTTACTCCAATAGTTGTCTGGCAGTTCCCAACTTTCCCATGTCTTATGTAAGAATTTAATTAGCTGTTTGAATGTGTTTATCTAGATATTTCTCCTTCCTGTTTGCGAGGCAATGTGAGAAATTTCTTAATAAAATAAATTTGAATTCTTTCTATTTCATGTGTTCGGTCCAGTGCCCAAACCGCGGCACTGTATGTTACAACTGGTATTATTTTAGTATCTAACAATTTGAACGCCCTTTTTATATCCCCTCACCTTCAAGTTTATACTAGTGTGGGTCACATACCGGATATCTCCGATATCCCTTTTGTCACTGGCCGTACTTGTTTATGCAGCAATTGGAACTCCCAAGTATTTATACATGATGATTTAATATAAATAGATAAAATAAGTATAAAACGTCACGGAGCTACTTTCAGTTCTTTCATTACTTTGTGTCTTTGTTTAAACAACTTTCGTAAAAACTGCTTTTTGAAGCTGCTTTTTTTAAAAAAAGCAGTTACTACTGAAGCTGCTTTGTAAAAAAAGCAGCTTTTGCCCAACACTATCAAAGAAGTTATTGGAGGCGAATAGCTAATATTTCAATAAACGGTTGTAGCTCTCCAAAAGCTGAGTATAACTGCTAGGCTTCTTTGTTTCTGAACGCACCCGTTCTGTTGCCGCTCTGAATACCGCATTGACGCTGCGCTGCAATGCCGTTTTGACAGTACACCGTTATTTACGATAGGAAGAACTACTGCCGGTAACGAGCTCGTCGGTTCTGGCAGTATTACAGACATCAAGGATCACTGGGCAGGTGAATCCTCAGAGTGCACGTATACGTGTAGCCTAACGTTATGCAATGCCAGTTGGTTCGTGTATCCATGTATCATTTCGAGTTATGCAGAAAATTACGCCTCTTCTAGTTAATTGAAGGGCTAGGGAGTAAACAATGGTAAGGGACATGTAAAACCCATACCCTTACCATTGTTTACTCCCGAGCCCTTCAAAATTGTTATTTGCATAATAACTGTAAGGAATCTGAAATATTAAAGAGGCTATTGACCGCTATTGACTTGTCCGTATGATAGTATAAATGTACTTTCTGGTACATTTTTTTTTTTCACCACAGAAAGAGAGAAATGGGTGTAATAAATTGGATACGAGTACCATGTTGTTTACACTATTCATGTTAACCTACTTGCAGACATGGCCAAAAGCAGCAAGAAGACTGGCACATCAGCACCTTTAAACCGAGTGGCTGGTGCTCAATCTTTGAAGAAGAAGGGGAATGCTAAGCCAGTGAAAACTACCTTGCTGAAGGTGACTTTCAATTCTGATGCCCAGTAACTGCATTCTGAAATGTTTTTTGTACCATTTCTTTGAAATTGTCAAACTAAAACTGTAACTGGCATCTATTTGTCCTACAGCTGACCATTAAACCAAAGCAGCAATCAAAGAGTGGCAAAGTGAAAACGAAGCCTGAGCCAAGAAATGACATGGAAGCTACAGATGCGGTGGAGAAGTCGTAACTGCTACAAACTGTACAGGACCAAGAGTGACAGGACTCAGTACAAGGAAGCCCACATACTATTAAAAGTGGACACCTAGAGATTTCTTAAAGTGATGCAACCCTAACATTACATGGATAAAAAGTCAAACACAATATATGTAAATCTGTCTAGAATGGAGAGCTTGAGGAAGGTGGCCTCCGAAATCAGGGAACGATTTAACACAGTGGAAATGCCATTCACAGAACTTGAGTGTGGTCCTGGCAGGACTTTAAATGTACATAATAGTTATTGACAGGTTTCACTCTGTTATGAAATAAACTGCTTTTCTGTCACCAGGTCACTGCATTTTTCATTGCATTTCATTAACAAGTCATGAGAATATCCTGACTCATGGTGTTTTAGGACTTAAAATGTGTACCATACTTCCTTCTGCACTTTTTTTGAGCTGTATAGGGATGTTAGCACTCCCCAGGGAAGGATCCTTGCCAGTTTTTTTTTTTCCCCCCCCCAGTCAACTACCACAGGTTTTAGAGGAAGTTATTCCTGATAATGTAAGATAGAAACGTAAAACTCAATGTTGTCATTTAATGTCTGTTGTTATAAAAATCCACATTCAAAATTCACAACAGTTAACCCTGGAACCGTGCCGTGGGATCTTTTAGGACCCCAAAGGAATTAAAATGCATTAAAATGATAATTACAATGAACTTTTGCCATTTAAAAAAAGTATATAACAGGAAGTGCATGTTTATTTTGAATTAGCGATCATTGTAGGCATTGGTCAAAGAATGATTGCATATAGTCAATACATTTAAAAGTATTATATAAAAATTAATAAAAATTCAAGTATGGATGAGGTCCTAAAAGACCCCACATCACGGTTGCCGTAACTTTCAGGCATGTCACAGTTCCAGGGTTAATACAGTAGAACCCCAATTATTATCCGTCACTCACGGGACTAGGGCATTTTCGGATAACAGAAAAGGTCGAATAATCCAAGGAGCAAAGGAAAACACAACAAAAAGCATAAAATCATGAAATTATAATGTACAATATGCCACTTTTCTAAGAAATAGTGAAGTAATAATAATAATAATAATAATCCGGGGTAGTGCTTGACCTCATCTGAGGTATGCAGCACGGACCTTAATTTATTACATCAAGTACACCCGCGAGCATAAAGATGGAGACGGCAGGCCCTCACCTTCGGCAGGCTGCTCTGCCAATCTCAGCAATTACAGTATCAAATATACTGTCATAAATACATGAACACAAGCCTGAAGCAGCTAACTCGGTCAAAAAATAGTTCATTAATTTGAGTCGGATAAAGAAAGGTCAAAAAAGGGCCTGCCGTCTCTATCTTTATGCTCGCGGGGGTACATTTGAGCCTTTTTTACGTAGCACCCGGGCCCACTGGCAGGATGACAGGAGGGGATGTGCAAGGTGCAGTGCAATGTCTTTATGTGGCCATTTTTAGTGAACTCCCCCGGGTGGTTTAGTCTGTGGATATACCACCCGAGACGAAGCCAGAGGTGACCCTGAACTCTGCATGAGATGAAGGGGGTGTCCCCGGGCTGGGATCGAACCCGGGACCTTAACATCCGTGGGCGCATACATTACCGCAGCACCACTCCGCCTCCCCTAGAAATAGTGAAGTATTTATCTTTTACTTACACACTCTGCAGTTTAAAATTTAACTAAGGCAATACAAAACAAATTAATTATTAGTAGGCCTGCATTACAGTATTTGATGAGAAAACATACATTTATTG
Source organism: Catajapyx aquilonaris (assembly GCA_000934665.2). NCBI lineage: Eukaryota > Metazoa > Arthropoda > Diplura > Dicellurata > Japygidae > Catajapyx > Catajapyx aquilonaris. The sequence continues at coordinate 2,285 of JYFJ02006301.1, read as the reverse complement.
CTGGAGCAGGGCGGTTGGATAAACGGGGTTCTACTGTAATAATAATAATAATAATAATAATAATAATAATAATAATAATAATAATAATAATAATAATAATAATAATGTTAAAAGTCAGTTAAGTTTGGGCCACAACCCTAGGGTTGGTAACTACTGTTTAGGGAATCATCTTTTCAATAACTGACTTTAATCATTTTCCTTTGCTGCAATAGGTTTTGATAATAATGCTAGCACAATGGTGTAGTGGGCAGTGCCACAGCCTTCCACCTTGAGGTGCCATGTTTGATCCCTTGGTTGGACAGAAGTATGTGGACATAGTGTAGCTTCAATGGGTTCGCTCTGTGTTTGTGAGGGTTTTCTCGGGCCTGTCCCATTTCCTCTCACAAACAACACCCATTGCAGCACAGGCAATATTAAAGCCAGTTATTGTAAAGATGATCCTCGAAAAGACTCAAGTAAGCCTATCACTGGGGAATCCATTATTTTATTTATTTACTACTACCACTACTACCACTACTACTACTACTACGGAAAGACTAACCCTTACTGACGTGCGGGTCGCAGCAGGGGGAGTGGTGGCTGGGGGCAGCTTGGCTATGTCGCAAAGGCAGATTGATTTTTTGGAATTTGGAAGGGGTATGGTGTACCAACCTAACCTAACCAAGCCTAACCTTCCTTCCTTGCGGATACAGACCTACCTTAGCGACACAGCCCGCTGCCCCCACGACTACTGCCCTCCCGCCTCCCGCGCACCAGTAAGAGCAAGTACTACTACTACTACTACTACTACTACTACTACTACTACTGTAACATGAGGATGGGGGAGAGGAGTGGGTTTGGGACAGGATGTATGGGATGGTTGGGAAGGGAGATGTACAGGGTGGGCGAAAAGTCCCAGGACACCTGGTTTTTTTTTTGCCTGCAAAACAAATCAGTGCATGGAAAACGTGTCGGAAATGCTGGTGTAACATCTTCTGGACACTGACGGAACTGTTTGATGAGGGGAGACATCTGAGGACCCCCAACAACACCCATAAAAAACATTTAGCAAGGGAAGTGTCTTTCACGCTTCCCGTCTTTCACATTTCCCATGCTGAATGCTTTTTTCTCCCACTTGTTCAAGTTACTTCTTCTCGGTGGCACCTTACCAAAAGGAGCCCTGATATCCTGCATTATGTGCCTTATGTTCTTTTCCGTATGAGGCCTCCCGTGGACCCGCACAGTAGCCACAAGTCTCTCCTCCACAGTGAACCCGCTCGTATCAGCCACCTTGCACTGTTAACATTGTTAATTTATTGTGGGTGTTGTTGGGGGTCGTCAGATGTCTCCCCTCATCAAACAGTTCCGTCAGTGTCCAGAATATGTCACACCAGCATCCCCGACACATTTTCCATGCACAGATTTGTTTTGCAGGCAAAAAAAGCCAGGTGTCCTGGGACTTTTCGCCCACCCTGTAGGTAAAGTGCCAGACCACAACGGGTTGGGGGCACTTTTTGTATAAATCAAATGTGGGAGGTTGCTTGTGGATGTCCTTTTAATTCCGGCCCTCTCTCCTGGACTACCCTGTGTGTTGTCTTGGACTGCCTCTTCTGAGCTGCTTTTATGTGGCTCTCCTTACTCACTCGTCAGATTATACCCCATTCTTGTGACCCTTGAAACATGCTTCCTCACTGTCAACCACATGGGTGTGACTGCCGATATCCCTGATTACAATTTCATCAACCTAGTGGCTGTGACTCCTGATATAAGGTAGGTGCCCCAGTAATGGACCGTGCCCCAGTAATGGACCGTGCCCCAGTGGTGGCACAGTGGAGACTTAGAACCTAACTAACAATGGAACGTGGCAATATTCAGTGGAAATGAGACATCTGGCTTCTTTTCACATCCCTTTGAGGTTGACTGATCGCAACATGTGTACCATTCATGACCTACTTAGTGAATGAGAAGCGCGTGAACATGTCACCTCCGATTTTTGCCTCGCAATTTTGCTCTTCTTAGTGGATTCACTATGAGACACGTAGAAAGTAAAACCTTGCATCCAAATCAGTGGAAGTGTTACTTTGGGTTTTTTGAGTGGGAAGGGATATAAATGCTTCAAATTTTCCAGATTTGGTGTAGGTACTTTTGCGTCAATCTTATGTAAACAAAGTTTTATCTGGGTGATCCATAGACTGGGGCCGAAAAACATTGATGTGCTAGTTATGGCACCGTCGTGTCGACCATTGGACATCAGACCACAGCCGACAGCCGAGACTGGCTGATGAAACTGGTTTTGATAAGGGGGG